>JAQZBX010002276.1:22616-73681 GCA_029593785.1 Cabassous unicinctus
TAAAAAAAAAAAAAAAAAAAACTAGCATTGTACATATTTTATTTACAATGTGGGAAAAGTACACCTAATGCAAACCATGGACTATAGTTAACAGTAATATTTTAATGGTTTTTATTAAGTGTAACAAAGTTACCACACTAATGCAAAGTGTCAGCAATAGGGTTGTATATGAGGGCGCTGCATTTTTTGCATGGCTTTTCCGTAAATCTGCAACTTTTCTAATTTTAAAAAATTACAATAACTGAAAAAACCCAACATTATTCTAAGTGAAGGAAACCAGACACAAAGTACTACATATTATATGATTCCATTTAAATATGATATAAATATTAATAAATTTATAGAGATGGAATTAGATAGGAGGGTACGTAGGGCTGGGGAAGCTTGGAGGAATGGAGAGATGACTTCTAAGGGGTATAAGCTTTTTTTTTGGAGTAATGAAAATGTTCTAAAATTGATTGTACACATTGGATGGATTTTATGGTATATGAATATACCTCAATAAAACTGCTTTTATCAATAAACCATTATTGTGCATATTTATTCATGATTTGTAGGTAAAGTTGTATAATTACATTATAAAACATGGTATTTTTCTTTTTATATTATAGATATATTCAGTACATTTATATGCATCTACTATTTGTACACTATTATTACATATTATTGCAAATACACATGAAATTTGAATTTATGCACTTTGACAGATAAACCTAGGGTCATGAAATCATCACTGAGTTCCTGTGAGTGTGGGCTGCTAATGGCTCCCAGCAGAAGGGAACCACATCACCTAGGTGTCCTTCATCAATGCTTGAACCCAGGCAATAAAGGTCAGTTTGTGGCATCCACATGGGGACAGCTCCAGAGCTCCCCGCAGACTGGACTGAGTTTGGATTCTGGATCCACACTCCCACTGGGAGCTCCTTTGCTGGCCCATCCTGGTCTCTCCCCCCACCCTTAACCCCCAAAAAGCCACTTGGAAAAGCCAATCTCTGGCTCTGCTTCCAGGGACCCAACTGAACAGAGTACATTTATTTAAACAAAAGATCCTTCTATCCTCCACACTCCTCAAGGAATGATTGATGCTGATTTTCCAAGAGCTTTGCAATGGGTATTTGAAGAAGACGCTGCTGAAGGAATGGAAGAAGTTCTTACCTGGAATCTCTATGAGCACATCCTGAGCTTCAAAAAGACAAACTGGAAATGCTTTTTGGAAACCAAAATTTAGCTCTCCATCAACAACAAACTCCCAACCAAAAGATAGTCAAGATGAAGGCACAGTTACCAAAAATATATTAGATTAGGTGAAATTGAAAGAGTCCCCATCCATCTATATGTAGCAGAATCTGAACTTTTCTTATAGCCAATTAATTGCACAAAAATAGACTTGGGACTCAACAGTGACACCACAGATCCAATTTGCTATTGAAAATCCTTCTTAACTGTCCAATAATAGTAAATATGAATTTTTTTTTCAAATTAAATATATAGTCTTCATGTGAGGCACTGTCTAGTTAATTTTAAACTTCATGATTTCTATTTCATTGGCTGTTCATTTAAACTTATAAATGTATATCTTTTAAGTTGTGTGTATTTCATTTGATTGTTTAATTTTAACTTATTAAGGAGAGCAGCACTAGGTATGAGTGATCACCTCTTCTCCAGTGTACAGGGGGAGGAATGAGGCAGGAGCCTAGGCAAGCCCAGCAAATGCCTGTCCCAGATGCAGGACCTCACCTGTGCCAGATGCAAGACCTCATATGTGCCAGACCCAGGGACTCACCTGTGCCAGGACTAAGGACTCACTTATATCAGACTCATAATTTAGCAAGTCCCAGCTCAGGTACTCACTTGTGCCAGAGCCAGAATCTCACCTGTGCCAGACTCATGGCCTCTCTTATGCCACATTCAAGTACTCACCTGTGCCAGAACCAGGGACTCACCTGTGCCACCCCAAGGGACTCACCTGTGCTAGGGCCAGGGACTCACCTGTCCTTACAGGAGCCTGCATGGTCAATGGCACATTGGGCAGGGCCTTGTTCAGGCCTCTCAGAATATCCTACAGGCCAGTGAGCAGTTGAGTGGTCACACAATGCCGCTCTAAATAGACAGGGTCTCTAGGTCACTGGGGATCTCCAGCAGGTGCCCCAACCCTTGTATGAGGCCTTGGAGGTAAAGGGAACAGAGGTCAGTCTCAATGAACAGACCTGGGGACCATCTCTCTGGGGGATAAAGTTTGTACCAGATGGTCCCCTGTGGTCCTTACCCTGGACCCCAGCCCTTAGGAGACAAACCTTGGTCAGGAGCTGCAAGAATGACTTAAACCAGAGTTCAGGAGCAGCACCAGGAAAGAACCTTAGTAAGTGCACCTGGATGTCTGGGAGACTGTCCATTACCTGAAGGCCTGCTCTTCCACCTACCTGGGAAAGGGAAGCCCCAGGCCAAGGACCCCCAGATAAAGCTGTCCAGGTCACTTGCCTTCCCTTGTTCTTACCAAGATGGTGCTTCTGGTGGAGAATGGCTAGAAGACTCTGTGCACGTTCTGGACTTTGTCAAAGAAGTGGGAGTGCATCTGGAGAGAGGGAGAAGAGGGGTATCAGACAGCTTGGCTGAGGGGAGCCTGGGGCACAGGGGTATGGGGTGGCATGTTGTGCAGTCAGTTTACCTGCTGGGGCCACCCACTCGGCTGTTGATTCCAGGGGTCAGGGCCTGGTGGGGAAGGGGATTTCTGTAGGGGACAGGACAGAGCTTCATTAGGTGGGAAAGAGTGAGTGTGTGTGTTTGTATGTTCCTGGGTGTGAGGGTCAGGTCAAGAGAGCCCATGAACCTGCATAGAGGGTGGTCTTATGGTTATTCAGGGACCCAGGTTTGAGCACCCAGCCTCAGCAACAGAGGCATGTAAATGAACCATCAATGTTGACACAGGGGTAGACTTATGGCACTGATGCGTCCCAGAGCTGCACTTGTCTTCATCTGGGGACACAAAAAAGAAGGTCAGGCCCTACCCATCCAGGGTCAGGACCCCTCCTCAATGGACCCCATGTCCTTTCTTCCTGGGAAGGGGTGACACCCCATGGGATACCACATCCCAGAGAATGGACTCAGTGGGGATTATGGGAAATGTGGAGAACCCTGGCACACAACAGGTGAGCCCTTACAGATGTTCAGGTGTGAAACTATTGAAACACCTTCATTTCAGCTGATAATAGGCTGTTTCCTGGGGTCCCTAAAGAGCCCCTCTTGGCCCTCAAACCTTTCCCTGGAAACCGCAGATCTTTCCACATTTAGCCTGGCAGAGCAGGGGACCTCAGCCTTCCTTCTGCTTGTTTGGTGTGGTTGCCGTTACATATGGGATCAACCTATTGATTATGGGAAGGTGGGATCTGAGCTCTGGACCTTCACAGATGGTGGTGTTTGGGCCACCGGGGGACCCAGGTACTGGTGTTCAGCTAGTTCGGCAGCAGCACTGATCACTGCCCATGACCTTAAGATAATGGGTGGAGCTGTGGAGCGGGTTTCACTCTGAGGTGCATTTATTCACTTCTGAGGACAAAGTCAGAGGGTCAAGCCCTGTCCCTGCCTGGCTCAGGCCCTCCCCCAGCTCACCTCACCCCCTTCCCTATCTTCTCACTGCCTGGTGCCGAGGTTCCCACTGCTTTTGCAAGTTCTGCCACCTGTTGACCTTCAACTGTACTCTCAAAGCATCTATGGTGGCCTCCCCTCATGATAGTCCCCAGTTTACAGGAGATGAAAGAGAAGCAAGCAGAGAAACTGAGTCACAGTGGCTGCACTTCCTGCCCAAGGTTTCTCAGTGGTTTCTTCCCTAGCCCTGCCCAAGACTCCCCTTCTCAGAATCAGAAGTGGCTCCTTCCTCTACTCTGGGAGTGAGGTAGGGGGTGGGTGGTCTCAGAAGCATGGGCTCTGCCAGGGAGCTCAGTTACAGAAGAGCCTTCAGCCTCCCTGCCCCATGCAGAGCCCTTCCCAGTAGGTGAGTCCTTGTCCATTCTCCTCAGGCTGTGTGACCTGTCCAGTCTCCAAGGGCATCTACCTGTGCACAGCTTTGGGTCCTCTGGTTCACACTGAATGCCAGGCAGGCACTGGCAGGTGTAGCTCCCAGGGTGTTGATACAGATGCTTCAAATCCTACAGGTTCTGTGGTTCTTCTGACATTTGTCCAGGTCTGCATCGGGTAGGAGAAGGGGGTGGACACCTGCAGCTTGTGGAACTCTCCAGAAGACCCCTTTCCTCCCCTTTGAGTGAGCCCCATTCCTAATTCACACACAGGCATCCTATGGGTGTGTATGGTAGCCCAGAGACATTGCTGTCCTATTGTGGCCTGAGCCCTCCCATTTGGCTGGCTTAATGCTGTCCTCCTCCCTAGAGAGCTCAGAGACAGGGAAGTTAAGTCACTATTGCCTCTGTACCAGCTGCAGAAGTAAAGCTTAGGCCACAGTGGGCTTTCTGGAAACAGTGCAGGTGAAATGCTGCTTTCCCACAGGAGGGCCCATCTCAGATCCCAGCAGTGACCCTCTGGCTGGAGGTAGCCTCTGGCCCAATGTTCCCCGGGTGGGTGCCCATTTCCCCAGTTCTGCTTGGAATCCTGGCAACCCTGGCAGAATAGCACTTCCTCTTCAACAACAAGCCAGGCTCCAGCTCCTGGAGAAGGACCAAGACTTGCCCCTGACAGGGGATGACCACAGAAGTCAGAGTCAGGCAGGAAGCATCATCCTGAGCTGTGACTGACATCCAGCCCAGCAGTTTTGGGCTGAGGATGTGCCTTTCCTGATCCCCATGAAGCATCTTGTGGACTTGGCAGCAAGGGGGAGTGAACACTCATCTGAGCAAGGCTGGCCCTGGGCAAGGGCTCATGGTTGGCTGCACAGGGGGCTGAAGCTGGTGGGAAAGAGGTTGGAGGCCTCTCTGTCATCTCACACCTTCATCTCACTGGGACGCAGTGTCCTGGGCTCTGCTAAGCAGGGCTTAGCCTCCATCTTCTTCCCTGGAATTTTCAGGGCTCTACAGGGACTGGAGATTCCTTGGGAGCATCAGACCTAGGCAGATGGTTCCCTGGTGGTGTCCACTGTTGCTCTCTGGTCCAGATGGGAGCTTCTTCCATCGCCCAACTCTGACTTCATCCTAGGCATACCCTTGCCATGGCCTCCTTTGTGCTTCAGTCATTGAGTTTGACCTTCAAGCTTGTGAACTCAAATTCTTTGGTAAGGTCAAGGTGGAAGCTTGTGCAGGGAACTAGGAGGGAGGCAGAGTAGCAGAGAAGAGGAGTTGGGGCTGCAGCAGGTGCCTGCTCTAGGAGGGGACCTTGGGCTAGGGGCAGGGTTGGCAGGCACAATGGGCCTGTCCTTATGTTTCCATCTTCTGCTTTTCAGAAGTGGTCACTGGGTGCCTGTGGTCTGGGGGCTCAGGGAAGCTTCCAGGAATGGCTGAGCACAGGTAGGTCCAGCTGAGGGTATCAAAGTGATTTTCCAATGTTACAGAGCAATCAGGAGGCAAAGCCAGGCCTTGCACCCAAGTTTCCTGGACCAAGTCCATGTCCTTGGCTCTCAGGCTACTCTGCCCTCTGTGCTGATGGGACACATACACAGAGCACCTGTCCTATCTCAGACCCAGCACTGCACATGTCACCAGTGCACTGGCCCCTGGATTCTGCAGGAACAGCTCTGGTGACTTCAAAACCTGATAAAGGCAAGATGCAAGATGCTGGAGGCTCTTTCCTTGATATCTGTTCTCACTCTCATCCTGAATATTTTTCCCCCAGAATGGCTCTTGTATCCTGTACTGTAAATACAACGGTATCTCCCCTCAAATTTCTTGCAGTTGACTGATTTCCCACAGAACAATGCCATGGGCAGGGCACAGTTGTTGATATCTGGAACCCAAAAGGGCAAAGGGTCACATCCCAAAGACGTGATTCCTTCATGCTGGAGACTCTAGCCTCCAACCTGATCCCCCAGCAAGGTTCTGACACCATGCTGTCTTATGAAAAGAATTAGATTAATTAATAAGTGATTTATTAATTATCAGTGTCTTTTACAAAGAATTAGGCTCACCATGCATGGCTGAGGCTGGACTGTGGCCAGCCATTACTGAAGGCCAATTAATCTGCTCATCTCAGCACTCTGGCTGGCATCTAGGTTTGGACACAATGGGCAAGTGCCAAGCTCCCCAGTGGGAAGCAATGTATCACCCTTTCAAGTCCTTATAGGTTACAGCCTGCAAACTGATGCCCTTCACGGCCTGGACAGAACAAAACTCCCTGGGGCTACTCCTAGGGATGAGTGGAGCTAGAGCCAGCCCCTCCTGAAAGCCTGCTGACAAGTCTGCCACTCTTTCTGCTCCCTGGCTGAGCCTGGAAACACATAGATATAGACACGATGGCTGTGCCAATTTGGGGACCAGCAGGAGGTCTGAAGACGATAAGAGGAGAAATGTCCAGGACCAGGTCATCTCCAAGCAGCTCAGAGCAGAGGGTGGACACAATTGGCTAAATATAACAACAGCTAAATAAGAGCCAATGACACAAAAATGAATCAAAGTTCAGAGATGAGGCAAAACTATAGAGATGGTAAGAAAGGAAAGTGCATCTAAGGCAGGGATTCTTAAAAAAGGGTCCCTGAGCTTGAATTTAAATTTAAAAAAAAAAACAGTATTCTTGTGGGGACACGTTGGTGCAGGTGTAATCAATTTATTAAATAACACACAGTATATTATAGTGTGGACTTAGTAAGGGTTCCGTGGTTTTTACCTAATTGGAAAAGGAGTCCGTGAAACAAAAAATTAATAACCCCTGACATAGGACTTGTTTGGCACAGTTTTAGGGCAATGAAATGTTTCTGTATGCTGCCTTATTTGTGGATACCTGATCTTTTTCATTTGTCAAAGCCCACAGAACTAGATGTGCACAACAGAGAAAGTGAATCCCAAAGTAAACTATAGACTTTCATTACTAATAATGTTACTAATTAATTCATCAGTTGTAGCAAATGTACCTCACTATTGTGAGCTGTTAACAATGGGACAACAATGTGTGTTGGGGGTAGAGGAAAGGTTAATTTGGAAACTCTTTGAAATGTTTCTGTAAACCTTAGCAAGCAACTTGAAAGACACTGCATGAAAATGGGTGCAGAAATTCAGTCCCCAGATGGGATGGGATTTTCTTACATTTCTGAAAATATATCTAGTTCCAGCACCATTTGTCAAGATACTTATTTTTCTCCTTGAATTGTCTTAGTGCCTTTGTTGAAAATCTATTAAATACGTATATGTGAGACTATTCCTGGACTGCTTGTTTATCAGTCTGTATGTCTATCTTTACACTATTAAAACAAAGTCTTGATATTGTAGTTTTGTAATAAGTCTCAAAAATGGATTAATAAGAACTCCAATTATGTTCTATTTCAAAATGAAGATTTTATTCTTTACCCTTTATATTTCCATATATATATAATATTAGAAAATAAGTGTTAATATCTACCCAAATAAAAATATGAATGTATTCTATACAAATTTCACTACATCTATAGATCAGTTAATAGAGAATTGACAAATTTACAATAGGGAATCTTCCAGTATATTAACATGATGTAATACGCAACCACAATTCTTTTTCCATAGGGTAGCTTAAAATTCACATTTCACTCTCATGATGGAATTACATTATATGACCAATGTCATATAATTGTAAACAGGTATAGCATAGGGACATTTCTGGGATTTGGGAATTGTCCTGAATGACAGTGCAATGACAGATACATATGACCAAATGAAGGAATATTGCCTTTGTAATTAAGGTGACATATAGGTTTCCTCTGAGTTGATTAAAATGGAAGGCAAAGAGGATAAACCTGACCTAATGTGCTGAGCACTTAAAAGAGATTGGGTTCAACCTGACGGGAGAGAATCAAATCCTCCTGGGAGTGAAATGCTGTCATGCTGAGAGAGGGCCACTTGAGAGCAGATCCAGGAGCTGAGATGGTGGCCCAGCCTATAGCCAGCAAGGTAATGTGGTGTTAGGCCTTTGATCACAAGGAAATGAATTTTGCCAACCACTTGAGTGAGCCTGGAAGAGAATCTAGAGGTAAGATGAGAATATAGCCTGGGGACACATTGAGTCCAGCCTTGTGAGACCCTGATCAAAGAACCCAGTCTAGCAGGGCCCACATTTCTGACCTATACAATGGAAGATAATAAATGGGAGTTGTTTTAAAGCATTAAATTTGTGGTAATTTGTTCCACACAAATATCAAAGCAATACACATTGTATATCAGTGAATTTTTTAGATCCCCTTTACTTTCTCTTTAGAATGATATATTAGAGAACTTTTTAAATAATCTGTAACAGACAAATATTTATTAATCATGACATAGTAAGTATTAATCTCAACAAGAAAAAATTTATCACTGGATGAAAAAATATTTCCAACGTCTGTATATCCAAAGACTATATGGTGAACATGGTAAGGCAGGCTGCAGAATATCAAGAAATAGTCTCAATTAATCTGGCATGATTTTTACATATTCCTGAATTAAAACATAAGACAACATTGTGAAGAGCCAAAAGATTTGAAGAGACAGACTGAAGGGCAAGATGGAGATGGCTTAGGAGGGCAACTGCGGACAGCTCCCAGAACATGGTGCATAGTGGACGGGTTCCTGCCTGGGGGTCTGTGCTGTGGGCGTGTGAGTGAGAAGCTTGGGACTTCTATCTGGGAAGATCAACAGCGTGGACTGAACAGTAGAGATTCATGAGTTTTAAGCCTGCCTGTGGTGGTTAATACAGTTGGCTGACCCCCACTCTTAGGAGATAAAAAAAAAAGCCGGTTAGAACCACGACTCCCATCCAGTTACTGGGTGACAGAGCCCGGTGGGAGGGGGCGTTTTCTGAGGGGGGCTCTCCGGCAAGAGAGCTTTATTTTCTGGGGATTTGGCTGCCTGAAGCCCTTTGCAACTTAGACGAACAAAACAGCTGCAGTGAATCGGCACCCAGAGGAGGGGAGGGGTGAATCTGCTGAGGGAGTTCATTTGACTAGCTGACCAGGGAAAAGCCCCAGGCCCGTGGATCTGGGGAAAGGGGCAGTCTCCAAGAGAGGGAGAGTTCTGACAGAAAGCAGAGAGGGGATATTTTTGCTGTCGATTTAGCTGCCTGGACCCCCTCATAACTTAGTGGAGCAGATAAGCCAGCTTGAAGCAGCACCAGGCTGAAGGGAGAGGCGAATCTGCTGAGTAAATCTGAAATACCAGCAGCCCGGTGATGCTGGGGCTCTGATCCAGAAGGGCATAGTCTGCCATTTTTAGTGTTCTGCACTGACAAACATCAGAAATTTAGCATCCTTGGGGAATCCAGAAATTGGGCAGTGCTTGATTAGTTTCCATGAGCCCAGGTAGGGTCCCCTCCGTGAGGGGGGTGGTCCAGAGAAGGGTTTATTTTTGGTCTTGTATTACGCCAAAACAATAAAATAAAATAAAATGGTCACTTTAATAAAGGAAAAATAAATTCTTTTTAATTTGGTTTAATAGCCAAAAGCTGTTTCAGGATCTGCATATAGAACTCTATGGGGAAATTGATTGATAAACACACGCAGGCTGAGAGAATCCAAGGGGACCCCAGGGAATATTGATCCCCCTTAGCTTTGTTTGACTGCTTGCCTGTGTGGTTGTTTGGTTTTTCTCTGTTTATTTGTTGTCTCCTGCTTTTATTTCCTCTTTCCTCCCCCCTTTCTTCTTTCTTTCATTTTTTAAAAATTAGGTGCTCCTAGCTTGTCTCTTCTTTGCTGTACTTCTTCTTCAGTAATTTCCCATTCTCTCTATATACTGATTTTGTATTCCAAACTATCGCTTATCCCTCCCTCATCTTTCTGCCTTCTGCTTTCTGTTGTGGCTATTAAATACCACATTTTTCCATATGCCCACAACTCAAGGGTGACAATTTCTATTCCCTCTATTTTGTTTTCTTCTTTTTTATTAACATTAACTCTTTCCTTTCAGCCCTTTTTTAACTCTTTCTCTCCCTCCTCATAATTCTAGCCTTCTAAATCATTATATATATATTTCTCTATTTGGTTTCCCAGTCCATTTTAGGTACTCCACTTTCTTTCCTATTACTCTACACTGCCGACAAGAGTTAATATTCACTTCATAAAGTTTTATTTGGCCCCTCTTCTAACATTTATCAATATTACTATTATCCTTCTTCCTTTCTCACATTTTTCGATCCCTCTGGCCCTAATCTTTTGCCTTCAAGGGAACATAGAAAGACACAAGGAAATAAAATAAGAAGAAAAAGTATCAAAGAGAAAACTTTACACACACGCAGAACCACCAGCTAAATAAAACTCTAGAGCACAGAGAGAAGCTAATCAACTGAATAAATCTATCAAGTTAAAATGATGACTTGGGGGCAACAAAAAATTACAAACCACACTGAGAAACAGGAAAAGATGGACCAATCCAATGAACAAACTAAAAACCAGGAAGTGAAGCAGAACATTGAACAACTAATCAAAGCTTTCCAAACAAATATCATGGACCAACTTAAAGAAGTGAAAGAAGAGATTAAGAATATAAAGAAGACACTGGGAGAACATACTGAAGAAATTGTAAACACTGCCAAAAAGATAATGGATATGATGGTGACCAATGGCACAAGCCAAGAAATCAAAAAGACGCTGGATTCACATAGCAGCAGATTTGAACAGGTAGAAGAAATAATTAGTGATGTGGAAGACAATACATTTGAAATCAAATAGATAGTAGAAAAAATAGACAAAAAGATAGAAAAAATCCAGCAGGGACTCAGGGAATTAACCAACAACGCAAAATGCTCAAACATACGCATTATGGACATCCCAGAAGGAGAAGAGAAGGGAAAGGGAACAGAAGAAGTGTTGAAGGAAATAATGGCTGGAAAATTCCCAACCTATTGAGAGAGATGGATGTGCAGATCCAGGAAGCAAAGCGCACCCCAAACAGCATAAATCCAAACAGGCCAACTCCAAGACATATACTTGTCAAAATGTCCAATGCTCAAGACAAAGAGAAATTACTCAAGGCAGCAAGAGAAAAGAGATCCAACACATACAAGGGGAGCACAATAAGATTAAGTGCTGATTTCTCAGCTGAAACCATGGAGGCAAGAAGACAGTGGTATGACATAGTCAAAATAGTAAAAGAAAAAAACTTCCAGCCACAAATTCTTTACCCAGCAAAACTGGCATTCAAAAATGATGGAGAGTTTAAAATATTCACAGATAAGCAGAAATGAAGAGAGTATGTCAATAAGAAACCTGCACTTCAAGAAACACTAAAGGAAGTTCTACAAGTTGAAATGAAAAGAGAAG
Organism: Cabassous unicinctus; assembly: GCA_029593785.1. NCBI lineage: Eukaryota > Metazoa > Chordata > Mammalia > Cingulata > Chlamyphoridae > Cabassous > Cabassous unicinctus. The sequence continues at coordinate 33,967 of JAQZBX010002276.1, forward strand.
GGAGAGAGAGTTGGAGGAGAGTTTAAAAGCAACTAACAAGACAAAAAACAAAAACAAATCAACATATGACATACATTAACCCAAAGAAAAATGGCTGAAGTAAGAAATTCGTTACGAGTAATAACACTGAATGTTAATGGACTAAATTCACCTATCAAGAGACACAGATTGGCAGAATGGATAAGGAAATATGATCCATCTATATGCTGTCTACACGAAATCCACCTTTGATGCAGGGATTCAAGGAGGCTTAAAGTGAATGGCTAGAAAACCATAACAAGCTAACAATAGCCAAAAACGGGCAGGAGTAGCTATTCTAATATCAGACAAAATAGACTTTAATTGCAAAACTATCGTAAGTGACAGAGATGGACACTATATATTAGTAAAAGGGGTAAACTCTCAAGAAGAGAGAACAATCATAAACATTTATGCACCTAATCAGGGTGCCTCAAAATACATGAAGCAAACCCTTGAAAAACTAAGTGGAGAAATAAATGCCTCTACAATTATAGCAGAGGACTTTAACACACCCTTATCATCATTAGACAGAACATCTAGGCAGAGAATCACTAAAGAAACAAAGACTCTCAACAATACATTAGAGGACCTGGACTTAATAGACATATACAGAACACTACACCCAAATACAGCAAGATTTACGTTCTTTTTGAGTGCACATGGATCATACTCCAAGATAGACAACATGCTAGGGCACAGAACAACTCTCAATGAATTCAGAAAGATTGAGATTATACAAAGTAATTTCTCTGACCACAATGGAATGAAATTGGAAATCACTACGGGCCAGAGAAATAGATTAGGCGCAAGGATATGGAAGTTGAACAACACACTCTTAGACAAACAGTGGGTCAAGGAGGAATTCTCAAAAGAAATCAGCAACTACCTTGAAACTAATGAAAATGACAACACAACATATCAAAACCTATGGGATGCAGCGAAAGCAGTCCTGAGAGGGAAGTTCATAGTCATAAATTCATATACTAAAAAAGAAGAAAGAGCTAAAATTGAATACCGAACTACACACTTGGAGGAATTAGAAAAACAACAACAAACTAAACCAAAAGGAAGTAGAAAGAAGGAAATAACAAAGATTCAAGCAGAACTAAATGAAATAGAGAATAAGAAAGCACTAGAAACAAAAAACAAAATCAAAGGCTGCTTCTTCGAGAATATCAATAAAATTGACAAACCCTTAGCCAGACTAACAAGGAAAAAGAGAGAACAGATTCAAATACACAAAATAAGGAATGAGCAAGGGGATATCACTACTGACCCCACAGAAAAAAACAGTATCATATGAGGATACTTTGAAAAATTATGTGCTAACAAGAATGATAATTTAGAGGAAATGGACAAACTTCTAGAAACTCACAAACAGCCTACATTGATGAAACAAGAAATTGATGAACTCAACAGTCCAATTACAAGTAAAGAGATAGACTCAGTCATCAAAAACCTCCCAACTAAGAAGAGCCCAGGACCAGATGGCTTCACAGCTGAATTCTACCAAACATTCTGGAAAGAGATAACACCAATTCTGCTTAAGTTCTTCCAAAAAATAGAAGTAAAAGGAATATTGCCTAACTCATTCTACGATGCTAACATTACCCTAATACCAAAACTAAACAAAGATACCAAAAGAAAGGAAAATTACAGACCAATTTCTCTAATGAACATAGATGCTAAAATCCTCAATAAGTTACTTGCTAATCGCATTCCACAACATATCAAAAGGATTATACACCATGACCAAGTGGGTTTCATCCCGGGTATGCAAGGATGGTCCAATATAAGAAAATCAATCAATGTAATACACCACATAAACAGATTGAAAGAAAAAAATCAAATGATCATCTCTATAGATGCAGAAAAAGCATTCAACTAAATACAGCACTCTTTCCTGATAAACATACTATAAAAGATAGGAATAGAAGGAAACTTTCTGAATATGATAAAGGGTATATATGAAAAACCGAAAGCCAACATCATTTTCAATGGTGAAATCCTAAAAGCCTTCCCTCTGAGATTGGGAAAAAGACAGGGATGCCCTCTATCACCACTCCTATTTAACATTGTCTTAGAAGTACTTGCCCGAGCACTGAGGCAAGAAAAGGATGTAAAATGCATCCAGATTGGAAAAGAAGAAGTGAAAATTTCATTATTTGCAGACAACATGATCCTATACATAGAAAGCCCTGAGAAATCTACAACAAAGCTTCTAGAACTTATAAATGACTTCAGTAAAGTTGTAGGCTACAAGATCAATGATCAAAAATCAGTAACATTTCTGTACACCAATAATGAGCAATATGAGGAGGAAATCAAGAGAAATATACCATTTACAATAGTAACTAAAAGAATCAAATACCAAGGAATAAATTTAGCTAAAGATGTAAAGAACTTATGTTCAGAAAACTACACAACACTGTTAAAGGAAATCAAAGAAGACTTATATAAATGGAAAAATATTCCCTGTTCATGGATAGGAAGACTAAACATCATCAAGATATCTATCCTATCCAAACTAATATACAGATTTAATGCAATCCCAATGAAAATCAACACTGTATTTTTTAAGGAACTGGAAAAACTAACCACAAAATACATGTGGAGAGGTAAGAGGCCCCAAATTGCCAAAAACATATTGAAAAAGAAAAATGAAGTTGGAGGTACCACATTACCTGACTGTAAAACATACTACAAAGCTACAGTGATCAAAACCGCATGGTATTGGTACAAGGAAAGACCTACTGACCAATGGAACCGTATTGAGAGTTCTGATATAGATAATCACATATACTGTCATTGGATATTCGACAAGACCATAAAGCCCACTCAGTTGGGAGAGAATGGACTCTTTAACAAGTGGTGCTTGGAGAACTGGATATCCATATCCAAAAGAATGAGAGAAGAATACCATCTCACACCTTATACAAAACTCAACTCCAGATGGATCAAAGATCTAAATATAAGAGCCAAAACCATAAAGACCTTGGAAGATAATGTAGGGAAGCATCTACAGGACCTTGTAATAGGAAATGGTTCCATGAACTTCACAGCCAAAGCACGAGCAGCAAGAGAAAAAATAGATAAATGGGATTTCATCAAAATTAAAAACTTCTGCACCTTAAAGGATGTTATTAAAAAAATAAAAAGGCAACTTACCCAATGGGAGAAAATATTTGGCAATCATATATCTGATAGGAACCTAATATCCTGCATATATAAAGAAAACTTACACCTCGAAAATAAAAAGGCAAACAACTCATTTAAAAAATGGGCAAGTGTCCTGAAAAGACACTTCTCCAAGGCAGAAATACGAATGGCTAAAAAGCACATGAAAAAATGCTCGACATCGCTAGCTATGAGGGAAATGCAAATCAAAACCACAATGAGATACCATCTTACACCCTTCAGAATGGCAGCTATTAAAAAAACAGCAGAATGTAAGTGTTGGAGAGGATGTGGAGGAATAGGAACCCTCATCCACTGCTGGTGGGATCGTGGAATGGTCCAGCCACTGTGGAGGACAGTTTTTCGATTCCTCAGGAAACTAACAATAGATCTTCCATATGATCCAGCAATTCCACTACTGGTATATACCCAGAAGAATTGAAAGCAAAGCCATGAACAGATATATGTATACCAATGTTCACAGCGGCATTGTTGACAATTTCCAAAAGTTGGAATCAGCCCAGGTGCCCATCAACAGATGAATGGATATGCAAAATGTGGTACATACATACAATGGAATATTATGCAGCTGTTAGAAGGAATAAAGTGCTAACACATGGAATAACATGGATGAATCTTGAAGACCTTATGTTGAGTGTAGCAAGCCAGGCATTGAAGGATGAACCGTTTATGACCTCATTGATTTGAATTGAGGACTGTTAACAGTTTCTGAGAACCACTGACTGAAAGATAGGCTAACAAGGGATAGAGAGAGAAGGGTAGGTTGTGATCCATCACCCATATGGACATAATCTATGGTAAACTGAAAGAATATAGTTACATATTGAAGGATAAGACAGATGGGTAGAGATTTTACTGGGTTTTGTGGTGCAGGGTTAACAGGTGGGTAGATTAGGAAGGGCAGGTTCGAATACCCAGGGCATGTAACTACGAATCTTGTCATCCCATTAGCCAAGACAGGGGAGAGTCATATGCCCCAGGGGGTGGGGAGGAAGGAACAGAAAAGATCAAATGGGGTATTTAGTGGTTATGGGAAATATTCTTCATTAACTTACAGTAATGGACACAGGACATGGTAAATAGCATCAAAAATTATTAAACTGTACAGTCTATATTGTAAACTATACTATAAACCATTGACAATTTTTAGTTGCTATATTTTCCTATCTGTATAACAGTTATAACAATGCTAACATCCATTAAAAAAATTTTAAAAAAGGTTTTAATATGGGGTGGGGAAGGGGGAAGGAGGCTGGGTATGTGGGAGTCTCTAGTATGCCGTGTGTGACTTTGCTGTGACCTAAAACTTCTTTGAAAATTAAATCAAAATTTGGGAGACACTGGGGAATGAGAGGGGGATGGTGTCACGGTACACTGGACATCCGATAATAGAGTGATAAAGGGAAAAAAGAATAATTTCTTTTACAAAAGGAGTTTTTTTGTTTTTTTTTCCCATTTTTTCGAATGTCCCAATTCGCTAATTATATTTTATTTTTAGTTTAGTTTCTTTTTTTTTCTTCTGAGTTTCCTTGTACTTATCTCTTGCATTTAAGCTTATCATTATTATTTCTTTTTCCTATTAATTGTGTTTTGTTATTATATGGGCTTCATGTTCAAGGAAGGTTTAGATCACAGAAGGGTTACAAGGGGGGCTGCAGAGGATCATTGGGGGGTGTCGGGGATGGGGTATTCATGGGAGTAAGTCCATCTGAATATACATGAAAGATATATAAAATTGTCCAAATGATCAAGGGATGGGTCATGGTCACGGTGGGCAGACAATTACTCAATAAATGAGGGAATCTGAATTCCTAGCCTGGAGAGCTCTGCTAGATTCCCCAAGGGAGAAGCAACAGTACCCTGAGTGCAGAGGCATTGTCTAGCAAAAGAGGATGGCTCAATGATGGGTTCTTGTTATTGAGGACTAGCCTTATGAGTATTTGCTCTTCTAATTGAAACTTAGCCTACTGTTATGGGGTGCCTAAGGGTTACCACCTGAGAGCCTCCTCGTTGCTCAAATGTGGCCTCTCTCTAAGCCAAACACAGCATATGAATGCATTACCTTCCCCCCAAGGTGGGACATGACTCCCGGGGATGAGCCTCCCTGACAATGAGGGATTAATACCAAGTGCCAACTGGCAACATGAATGGAAAAAGACCTTGAATAAAGGGGGTAAAAGGTACAGAGAAATGAGTTCACGTGGCTAAGAGACTTTACAGAGAGTCAGGAGGTCATTCCACAGGTAATGCTTATGCACACCTCAGTAGGATCTCATAGAACACCAAAGTGGATATCACCCCACACAGAGGGACCCCTGAGGGCTCTGGAGACCCCAGGTCCTATATAAATGGGGATAGCCCCAGAAATTGATGCCTATTTAGTGGGTTCCTCATTGGAATCTGTGCTCCTGAGAGTGACAAGAGTTGGACTCAAATAAGTCCTCCCTGCACATGGTCCATCAGTCCCTTCCATTCAAACCTATATGTGATGCAGGAGTTGTTAGGTGTACTTCCAGAGACTGAAGCCTCTGGCCTACCTATGTGCCAGCTGTGCCTGGAATCTTGGTAGAGCTGCAACTCCTACCCTACAGTTCAATGGACTCATCCAAGTAACCTGGCGAGGAGATAACAATTGGCAACGGCCGTCCCAGGGAATGGAGAGGGCCTGCAGCTTCAGGCAGGATAATCCCATCCACTTTATCCACGGGATATAAGCCCTCTCTCACTTGGAGGTGGAGTGGACATCACCATCCCAGTCCCCTAAGGATTGGGGGAGGAGCTGTGGACTAGAATTGACTAGGTGGTGTTCTGTTGTAGACATATTGTGATTCAAGCAATGGAAGAAATTGTAACAGTGAAGTGGAGCTGGTGGCTACTGGATGTTTTTGGGGCAGGGAGAGGAGGGGCAGTTGAAATACAGGGGTTTTTTGGGACTTGGGGTTTGTCCTGAGTGGCGCTGCGGCGACGAATGTAGGCCATTTTGCATCAGCATATACCATGCAGAACTGTGTGGGAGAGAGTGTGGTCTATGATGTGAACTGTGGTCTATGCTCGGTGGCAAGGCCCCAGGATGTATATATCCATTGCGGGTGTTGTGCCACACGGATGAGGGATGGTGGTGTGGGATGTTTTTGGAGGTGTGGGAGGTGGGGAACATGGGAATCTCTGTAATTTCTGAGTAATATTTAGGTAGTCTAAGCACCTTTAAAAATATATATATATATATATAATATTTTTGTAAACAAATGCACATATATGCTCATGTATTTATATATCATTTTACAAATATTGGTATGTATAGTGAAAAATTTAATTTTTACCCACAATTAAAAAAAAAAGATTTGAAGAGACTGTTCATAAAATTACATTTATAAATTTCCCATAATGATATGTAAATATTATGATGGAAATGAAAAATAAAATCACAGTGAGATACCATGTGACACCAAGTAGAATGGCAAACTTTGAAAATATTAAAAAACAATATCAAGAAATTGTGGGAAGAAGGCATCAGACTAATAGGTGGAGCTCAATGCTGTCACAAAAACTACAGAGAAAGAAAAAAAAGCTGTACAAGGGACCTGCTTTGGGGGTCAGCAGACCAGGACAGTGCTAAACAAATCCCATGAGAGTGAGGGACAGAGAGACAAAGAAGCCAAATCAACAAATGTGTCTTACCAAGCCCCTGTGGTAGCCAGGAAAGGCTCCCCTTCCTGACCACAAAGACATTGAGCTGGAGTAAAACCCCTGGCTCAGTTCAGCCAATGGAGAGGGATACATACATCATTCTACCTGTCAGCTGATTCAAGGGAAAAGGGAAGAGGAGTCAGGGTGCTTTTCTTCAGTGAATTTGGCAAACAGAGATGGCTTGGATCTCCACCCTGGAGACTTAACACAGAAACACAGAAAAGTCAAGACGGAAACACCTCCATGTAAGTGTGTGCTGATGTGCAGCATCTGTTGGTTGGTCTGGAAATTGCATGAACAAAAATTTCTTGCTTCTTTCTATATCCTACTTCTAGGAGAAAATCTCTTCCCCACTAGTGAGTCCCAGGCCTGATTTTAATAACTTAACCTGGGCAATTATAAAAACTTATAAGTTGAAACAAATATCAAAGAAGAGCTGTGAAAAAATCAACAATTGGCAGAGAGAGAAATTGGCCATCTGAGTAAATTCACCAGCATATTCAGATGCCCAGACATCAGCAAAAAATTAGAAGCCATACTAGGAAACAGGAAGACATGGCCTAACGAAAAGAACTAATCAAATATCCTGAAGAGATACAGGATTTAAGACAATTAATCAGTGATAATCACAAAAGTCTCTTAAATCACTTCAAAGAATTTGAAAAAAATATGACTAAATAAAAAAAGGATATTAAGAATGCACTGGGTGAACATAAAGAAAAATTTAAGAGCCTGCAACAAAAGTAACAGAACTCATGAGAATGAAAGACACAATAGATGGAATTTAAAATACATTAGAGTACAAATGTGTCACACTTGGGAGCTGCCCAGTGTGACAGAGTTGGACTCAGTTATGGTTTCCTTATACATGGCTCTTCTGCTCCTTCTATTTGAAACTATATTTAGTACTAGGCTTGATAGGTGTATGTCCAAGAGACTTAAATCTATGGGCTGTCCATGCACCAGCTGGGTCCTGAAACTCAACAGTGTTGCAATGCCTACCCTCTAGTTCATAGGACTCACCAAGGACAACTAACAATGAGATGATAATGGACAACAAACATCCCAAGGAACTAAGAGAATCTGCAATTGCAAGCAAGATAGATACATCCATCAGCCCCATGGGACCTAAGCCCCCTCTCAATTAGAGGTGGAGTGGGCATCACCATCGCAGGATCCTCAGGATTGGGGAATGAGTGATGGACTGGAGTAGACTTAATGGTATTCTACTACAGACTTGTGATTTTAACAATGGAAGAACTTTTATTATTGATGTAAGGCAATGGCCACTGGAGGTTCTGAGGGGAGGAAAAGTGATAAACAGGTGTAACAAGGGGACATTTCTGGAATTTGGGAATAGTCCTGAATGACATTGCAATGGCAGATACAGGCCATTATATATCTTGCCATAACTTACAAAATTGTATGTGAGAGAGTGTAAATTACAATGTAAAGTATAATTCATTCTTAGTGGCAATGTTCCAAAATGTGTTCCTTAATTTTAACAAATGTACCACACTAATGAAGGATGTTGTTGATGTGGGAAAGTGTGGCAAGGGTAGGGAGCAGGGCATATGGGAATCCTTTACATTTTTATGTAATATTTATGTAATCTAAGTATCTTTAAAAAAATAAATAGCATATTAAAAATACATTAGAGCCACATGAGAACAAATTTGAATTGCACAAAGGCAAAATTAGTGATCTCAAAGACAGAACATCTGTACTGGGAAAGACAGGAGAACACCAAGAGAAGAGAATGGAAAAAATAGAAAAGATTCTCAGGGAATTGAATGGCAATGCAAAATACAGAAACATTCATATTATCAGTGTCTCAGAAGAAGAGAATGGAAAAAAGGCAGAAAAAAGATTTGAGGAAGTAATAACCAAAACCTTCTCAGCCCTTAAGAAAGATATAGATATTAACATCAAAGAAGGACAATGCACCCCAAACAAAATAAATCCAAATAGACCTCCCCTGAGACACCTATTATTCATAATGGCAAATATCAGAGACAAAGAGAGGATTCTGAGAGAAACAACAGAAAAGAAAAGCATCACATTTAAGGGAAACTCAATAAGATTAAGTGTCAACTTCTCATAAGAAACTGTGGAGGAAAGAAGAAAGTGGTATGATGTTTTTAAGGTACTGAAAGAGAAAAGCTACCAGCCAAGAATCCTGTGTCCGATTAAAATTATCCTTCGGAAATGAGGTTGAGTTCAAAGTCTTGCCAGACAAACAAAAACTCATAGAATATGTTCCAAAAGACCAGAATTACAAGAAATACTAAAGGGAATGCTGCAGCCTGAAAGAAAAAAATAAAGGGTGAGAGATTTGCAGAAGAGTATATGAATGAAGATTTTTAGGAAGTGTTAAATACAGCATAAGAAGATAGATAATATAAACAACGTTAAAACAGAGAGTCAAAGGACAAAAGGCATGAAGTAAGTAATGTCTTTACAATAATAACGTTGAATGTTATTGGCTTGAACTCCCCAATCAAAAGACATTGGCTGATAGAATGAATAAAAAATATATTATCTACAAGAGACCCACCTCAGATGCAAGGATACAACTAGGTTAAAAGTGAGAGGTTGGAAAAAGATATTTCATGCAAATAGTAGCTGAAAAAGAGCTGGAATAAAGATACTAATATCAGAAAAAATAGATTCCAAATCAAAGCTCCTGTAAGAGATCAAGTTCATTATATATTAATAAAAGGGGAAATTGACTAAGAACAAATAAATATACTAAATATTTATGCATCTAACATGAGTGCCCCAAGATACATGTGGAAGACACTCAAAACTGAATGGAGAAAAACCTGCAAGATGATGGCAGAGTAAGGAGCTATTAGAGTCTGTTTGAGCTACTGGGCAGTTAGTAATCACCCAGAGGGCATAATACTATCTTTACTTGTCTTAAGTACCTTAATAATCTTAAACATTCGCTTCACGTTTTGACCCCCAAACATGTTTGTGGGCCCCAGAAGACCAGAGAGCATCCTGTAACATCCTTGGAAGTAGGGAAGGAGGAGACTGCCCATCTGCAGAGAAGATTCATGAGTAGAGCCTTCCACACTGCAGAGGCCTGTGCCTGATGCTCAAGCAGCCTTGGGAGATACTCTGGGCCTGGAGTTGGAAACTGCATTTCCCAAAAATGGGGGAGGAAGACATGTTGTGGCACTGCCTTCAGCTATTGATTAGTAAACTCAGCTGGCTAAAGTATAATCCTAAGAACAGCTAATGTTTGAACCTGTCCAAATCAGAAAGAAGCTGGTAGCCACTATTTTAATTCTGCCCCTGGCAGGAAGAGAAGTGGGGCAAACTGAAAATCACAGTGATGGTAGGGACCAGCTTCTTTCACCCTGATTGGATGGCAGCCCTAGCCTAGGCTTCAGCCCTACCTCTAGCAGGGAAGATGCTGGCAGACCCTGCATGAGCCTCTCCAGGTAACTGCAGGTACATTCAGCTGGCACAGACTGAATAGTCAGAAGTCTCCTGGGACAACTGCAGTCATTTTTAATCTGCATAGCATAGATTGCTGATCACACCTGCAGTTCCATCCCTGCCTCAGGCAGGAGAGAGAGGGGCATGAAACTTCTTCAGTCTCTCTGGGCAACTAGAATTTAGGCCCTCACGACTTGGATGATTCCACACAGCTGTGGCTCTGTCCCTAAACCTTGCAAAGGAGAAAGTTGGGAAAAGCTTCATTGGTCCTTTGGGCAATGTGGGCAGCTTCAGCCTCCACAGCTTACAGCACCAAATACATCCTTGGCTCCTACTACACAACCAAAAAAGGAGAAAGGGCAAGAAAGCCCTAAACTAAAGAGAGAAACTGCACCCAAAATAAATACATCTGGTAAGCCAGATGCTAAGACACCAACAAAAATTTACAATCCACACCAAGAAACAAGAAAATTTGGCCCCATTAAAGGAGCAAGATAAGCCTCCTGATGACACAAAGGAGTTGAGACTACTAATCACAGATGTTCAGAGAAACCTCTTTTAATAAATTCAATGAGATAACGAAGAGATTAAGAATATTAAGAAGACATTGGATGATCACAAAGAATTTGAAAGCTTACATAGAAAAATAACAGATCATATGGGAGTGAAAAGTGCAATAAATGAAACTAAAAATACACTGGAATCATATAACAGAAGATTTGAAGAGCCAAAAGAAAAGATTAATGAGCTTGAAGAAATGGCCTCTGAAAGCAAACATTCAAATGAACAGATGAAGAAAAGAATGGAAAAGAAATTGAACAAGTTCTCAGGGAACTAAACAATAGCAAGAGATGTACAACCATAAGTGTCATGGGTGACCCAGAGGGAGAAGAGAGGAAAAAAGTGGCAAAAAACAATTTTTGAAGAACTAATGGTAGAAAATTTCCCAACGCTCTCAAATGATATGGATATCCATGTCTAAGAGTGTGTAACCAAGAGACCAGCTTTGCAGGGAATACTATTGGGTGTACTACAGACTGAAAAGAAAAAGACAGGAAAGAGAGGCTTGGAAGAGAGTCTAGAAATGAAGATTATATCAGTAAATGTAACTAAAATCTCAAGAGTGGTGAAAATAAAATATAATAGATAAAACCCAAAGGTCAAAATGGGTGAAATCAGAACTGCCTTTACAGTAATAACTTTGAATATTTATGGATTTAGCTCTGGAATCAAAAGACACAGCCTGGATAAGAAAGTATGAGCCATCTATATGCTGTCTGCAAGAGACTCAACTTAGACCCAAGGATACCAATAGATTGAAAGTGAAAGGCAGGAAAAAGATATTCTATGCATGCAGTAATCAAAAATATAAAAAATAAAAAATAAGCCAAATTAGCTATACTCACATCAGATGAAATAGACTTTAGAAGACACTAGTAATGTGCAATCTGAGGAGGAATTCAGGGGAAAAAAATTCCATTGACAAGAGCAACTAAAAGAATAAAATATTTAGGAATAAACTTAACGAATGATGTAAAGTATTTGTATTCAGAAAACTGCAATTCATTGTTAAAAGAAATTTAAAAAAATCTAAATAATTCGAAGAACATTCCATGCTCACAGAATGGAAGATTATCAACAAGAGGTAAATTAGACCCAAATTGATGTACAGATTCAATACAATCCCGATAAAAATTCCACCAACATTTTTTAAATAAATGGAAAACATGATTATCAAATTTATTTGGAAGGGTAAGTGGTCTGGAATAATCAGAAACATCTTTAAAAGGAAAAGCAAAGTTAGAAGACTCTCACTTCCATACTTTAAATCATATTGCCTAGCTACAGTGGTAAAAACAGCATAGTACTGGAATAAAGACAGACACATAAACCAATGGAACTGAATTGAAGGTTCAGAAACAAACCCTTACATCTTTAGTCTAGTGATTTTTGTCAAACCTGTCAAACCCACCCAGCTTAGGTAGAACAGTCCATTCACAAAAGGTGCTGAGAGAATGGGATATCCACAGCCAAAAGAAGGTAAGAGGACCCCTATCTCACACCTTATAAAAATTAACTCAAAATGAATTTAAAAAACTAAATATAAAAGCAAGAAACATAAAGCTTCTAGAAGAAAATGTAGAAAATATCTTCAAAATCTGGTGGTAGGTGGCAGATTCTTAAAGGAGATAAGAGTAGGACTGAGATAGACTACTGATGTCTAATGTATGTAGAAGTTTTAATTAACTTTATTGCAAAGGTGTGGAAATGTATAGAGTTGATGGTAATATATTATAGTGAGTAACAGCTGGTTTATAAATGGATATGTGGCTGAAAAGGGTAGGCTAGGGATGTAATAGCCAACTGAAAGAAAGCTAGAGAATAATCTAGGGACTGAATAACACAGTAAACCCAGAGGTGGATGAGAATTGTGGTTGATGGTACAGATGCAAGAGTGTCCTCCTGTGAGCTAAAACAGACACACATCATTATTGCAGGGTGTTGGGAATGTGGAGAAGCATAGGAAAAATACAACTGGAGTGACCTATGGATGGTGGTTAACAGTAATAATGCAATATTCATACATTTATGCCAAAGATGTACTCTGTTGATAATGGGGGAGTATGGAAAAAGTGTTCCAAATGTACACTAGGGACCTGATAATAGTCTGATGATATTATCTCATAATCTGTAACAAATATTCCATCACTGTGTGGTGTGTTGATAGAGGGGTGTTGAATGGGAATTCTGCACATGTGTATGATTGTTTTGTAAGTTTACAACTTCTGTCATAAAAATATATTTAAAAAATAATATTAGGGTAGGTTCGGGGGGAAATACACCAAATGTAGGATAAGGACTATAGTTAGTAGTAAGATTTGATGATATTCTGTAGTCATTTGTAGCAAATGTCTCACAATGCAAGGTGTTGGTAGTGGGTTGATATATGGGAGCCCTGTATGATGTTATGCATGTTGGCTTTGTAAGTTCACAACTTTTACTATACATTATTGTTTATGCTCATATATAAATCACACAATAATAATAATAATAGGTTGGGTTGAGGAAAAAATAAACCAAATGTAAGATTAAAAAGAACTGAAGGGAGAAATAGATGTCTCTACAAAAATAGTTTGGGGAATTCAATACAACTCTCTCAGAATGGGATAGACTTTGGACACAGGATAAATATAGAAACAAAGAAATTGAACTGTAAGATAAATGTTCTAGAACTTTATAGAGCATCTATAGAGCACTGCACACTGAAACAGCAGGATATACTTTCTTTCAAGTGTTCATGGATCCTTCTCAAAGTAAGACCAAGATAACCCAAGTCTCTACAAATTTAAAAATATTGAAATTATACAAAACACTTTCTCTGATAATAACAGAATTCAGCTAGGAATAAAAAATGCATAGAAAAAGTGAAAATCCATAAATAAATGGAAATTAAACAACACACTATTAAATATTCAGTAGGTCAAGAAGAAATTGCAAGAGAATTCAACAAATGTCTTGAGATGAATGAAAATGAGAACACAACATATCAAGCCCTATGGGACACCGTAAAGGCAGTGTTGAGAAGGAATTTGTAGCCATCAATGCTTATATTAAAAAAAAAAGAAAGAGCTAAAATTGAAGATCTAACTGTACACCTGGAAGAACTAGAAAAAGATTGGGAAAGTATTCCCAAACAAAGCTAAAGAAAAGAAATATTAAAGATCAGAGCAGCAATAAATGAAATTCAGATTAAAAAAAAAAACAAACAAAAAAGCAAAATATAGAAAATCAATGAATCCAAAAGTTGGTTCTTTGAGGAGACCAATAAAACCAAGAAACCCTTAGCTAGACTGACTAAAAAAAATAGAAAACATGTAACAAATAAAATCAGAAATAAGAACAGGGACATTATGACTGAGCTCACAGAAAGAAGAGAGATCATAATAGGATACTATGAATACGTGTATGCCAAAAACAAGACAATGTAGGTTAAGTGGACAGATTCCTAGAAACACACAAACTACCTACACTGACCCTAGAAGAAATAGAAGACCTCAATACACCAATCACAAGTGAAGAAATTGAAACAGTCATCAAAAACTTCCCAAAAGTGAAAAGCCCAAGACTAGATGGCTTCACGGGTGAATTTTACCAATCATTCAAAGACCTTCTAATACATGAGTTATTAATCAGGGGTCCAAGGTCTTGAATTAATTTTGAATAATCTTAAAATTTAATATAAAGGCATGTGAATGTTGAGTGTCATAAAACTGGTGCTACATTCTGAGAAGAGGTCCATGCTTTTCATCTGACTGGCAAATGGGTTCATCAATAAAATGGTTAAGAACCACTGAACTAGTACCAATTTTGCTATGGCTTAAAAAAAATAGAACATGAAAGAATGCTACCAAACTCATTCTATGAAGCCATCATCATTGTAATACCAAAACCAGGTAAAGGTACTACAAAAAATAAATAAAATTACAGACTAATATCTCTCATGAATATAGATTAAAAAATCCTCAACAAAATATTTGCAAACAGAATCCAACAGGACATTAAAAAAATTTAGAGACCATGATCAAGTTGCTTTTATTTCAGGTATGCAAGGCTGTTTCAACACAAGAAAATCAATTAGTGTAATAAACCATATTGATGAATTGAAGAAGAAAAATTGCCAGATCTTCACAGTTGAGAAGTAAATTCATTCGCCAAAATGCAGCACCCTTTCTTGATAAAACTCTTCAAAAAACAGGAATAAAAGGAAGCTTTCTCAATAGGGTAAGTTTCATATATGAAGAACCTATAGCTAGCATAGTATTCAAAGGTGAAAGACTGAAAACTTCCCTTAGATCAGGAACAAGAATGCCAACTGTCACCATTGTTATTCAATATTGTGCTAGAGGTTCTAGCTGGAGCAATTAGGCTAGATAAAGAAATAAAGTCACCCAAATAGCAAAAGAAGAAGTAAAACTTTCAATATTCACCGATGAGGTGATCCTATATTTGAAATTTGAAAAAACCACAAAAAAGGTGCTACACATAATAGACAAGTTCAGCAAAGTGGCAGGATACAACATTAATATGCACATATAAACAGTGTTTCTATATACTACTAATGTGCAATCTGAGGAGGAAATCAGAAAAAACATTCCTTTTATAATAGCGACTAAAACAATCAAATACTTAGGAATAAAGTTAACCAAGGACATAAAAGACCTGTATTCAGAAAACTACAAAACATTGCTAAAAGAAACTGTAGAAGAGTTAAATAAATGGAAGTCCATTCTGTGTTCATGGATTGGAAGACTAAACATCATCAAGATGTCACTTCTACCCAAACTAATTTACAGATTCAACACACTACGAATAAAAATCCCAATAGCATTTTTTTCCAGAAGTGGCAAAACCAATTATCAAATTTATTTATGTATTCATTCATTCATTCACAACTGCCAAAAGTTGGAAACAACCCAGATGTCCATTAACTAATGAAAGGGTAAATAAATTGTCGTGTATAAACGCAATGGAATATTATGCAGTAGTAAGAAGAAATGAAGTAGTCAAGCATATGACAACATAATTGAACCTTGAGGACATTATTTTGAGTGAAGCAAGACAGACACAGAAGGACAAATACTATATAATCACACTTTTATGAACTCAATATACTGTGTAAAATCAAAGAGATAACAATTAGAATATAGATCTCCAGAAAATAGAAGGAGGGTAAAGAATGGAAAGCTTAGAGTTAATCTGAAGGTTTATACAATTCATAAAGAAAATAAAAATAAATCAAAGGAAATGTGATTTATTTAAAAAGGTTTATAAATCTTTGGAAATGAATAGAAATGGTTAAAGCATATCATGGTGTTTGTAACTACAGTCCTATTGTATGGGTATGAGAGTTGTTGAGAATAAAAGTCTAAGGTCATGTATATTATTAGACGCAAAGCTAAAAACTGTAAACTGTGACGGTATAAGATAGTAAAACCCCATGTAAAACACAAATATGGATGATATTGCATATATAATATTGTTTTTACAAACTATAAATACAAATATACTAGGAAGAAGGAAAAATAATAGCAGCTATGTATGACAGGCAAGGAATAGAATGATTGAGAGGAGATGAGTTTTGTTTGTTATTATTATTGGAATAATGAAAGTGCTCTAGGAGTGATTGGGGTGATGAATGCACAAGCATGTGATTACACTGAATACCACTGATTGTACTCTTTGGATGGATGGATGCTTTTTAATATGTAGCAATAAAATTGAAAAAGAAAATTACTGTCTATGCTATAGGGTTGTGTGATCATGCAATTATACAATGCTTATAAAGATGCACTTTCCAATAGGCCAGGGACAGCGCATTCAGCCAATGAGTGTAATCTACTAGTGTTATTGATAATTAAACAAACCTTCTGTTAGAATTCTGATTACAATTTATTTCTATTATTTTCCTAACTAATCAGCGCAATCAAAGTTTATTATTTTGGTAAGTTTTGTGGACATTCAAATACTATTGTCTTACTCATTTATTAGTTTTAGTAACATCTCATTTGATATATCTATCAGAGTTTTCATTTGTGGATTATAATCTATAAGAGATCTTTTGTCTTTCCACATTTCCTTTGATTTATTTTTATTGTCTTTACGAATTGTATAAGCCTTCAGACCAGTGTTAATGAATAGTGGCTATAGCAAGCATCCTTATCTTCTGTTTGCTTTTAATGAGACATTCTCTTTTGTCTGCCATAGGGACCCCAAAGTAAGTCCTATCAATTAACTAATTGCTTCCTTGGGTACAGGTCTATTCTACTTTATTTTGAATCAAATATGTTAACCTATATTTTCCCAAAAGAAATTATTGAGTTTGAGATTTTCTAAATTGTCTAAAGAAACAGACAAGAATCTCATGAAATGGACATTTGTGAGGTAAGGTAGTATAGGATCACCTTGCCGAAATGTAGGCAATTATATAAATGTAGAACTTTATGAATTTCTTTACTTTCAAAGGAACGAAATCACATTTCTGCATTGTCTGTTTGTTGATTATTTGTTCTTTTTCCTACTCTCCTGGCACGTGCATCATCCACATAGAATCAGAAAATCAAACAAGTGTTCCAGAAGTTCCGCTCCTGGGATTTTCTGCAAAGCCAGAGACTCACTTTATTCTCTTTAGGCAGTTCCTGTTCATGTAACCTGGTCACCTCCACTGGGAACCTGTTATCCTGGCCATCTTCTCTGACTCCCACCTCCACATGCCCATGTACATCTTCCTCTCCAACCTGTCCTTTGTAGATATCTGTTTATCCTCCAACACTGTCCCAATGATTATGGTAAGCAACTAGGTGCAGAGCAGAGTCATAACCTATGAAGAATTCCAAAACCAGAAGTACTTTTCTTTACTCTTTAGAAGATTGGATTACTTTTTCCTGGGCATGATGGCTTATGACCACTGTGGCCATCTATCACTCCCTGCACTACATGGTCAACATGAACCCCTAGCTCTGTGCCCTTTCATGATATGGGGAACTGTTGTCTCAGTGTCATTGTCTCCAAACTCAAGACTTTAAACATCTTAAGGCTTTCTTGTACACATACACACAAATCCCAAACGATTACTGGTATCCTTCTAAAGTCCTGAAGCTCACTGTTATGACACCCTCATCAATAACATATCCATGTATTTTATGGCTACTGTTATGAGCATTTTTCCTCTCATTGGAATCGCTCTTCCTATTCTCAGATTGTCTCCTCCATTTTGAAAATCATATCACCCAGGAGCAAGTATAAAGCCCTTTCCACCTGCAGGACTTAATGTCAGTTGTCTCCTTGTTCTTTGGCACAGGCATTAGTGTCACTCTGAGCTCTGCAACTGCACCATCCTCTAGGACAAGTATTCTGGGCTTTGTCACCCCCATACTGAATCCCTTGATCTACATCTTGATGAACAGGGACATGAAGGAGGCACTGAGAAGTCTCCTTTCAGTGAAAGGGCCATTGGAAAACTGTCATGATTAGCACATCTCAAAATACTGAGGACCAGAAATCAAGATTTTATTTCATCTGGTTTTATGTTTTTTTAAGCAACTCATTCCTTGGGTATGTTTTTGGCATCTTCCTGCTCTGCCCTCTACTTTTTATAAAGTCATAACTTGGGATTTCATTTGCACTTCCTGATTCGTGTTTTTTTAAGTTTGTTGAATTGAACCTGATGTACTCAAAGTTATCTATACTAATAATTTGCATTTTTTAAACTAATCTTATCTCATACACATGTCATTAGAGGTAATAATATCGATGCTTATGTGGAAATTCTCCCCTAAAAATTCATTTACAGAGCTTTTATTCCTCTAGAGTTAAGTAAATGATATCAGCCATACAATTTCCCCAATATTCCTCTCATTCACTTTCTTTTCAGTCATATCACATATCAAATTTACTGAATTTTTCTACTTATCCAATGTGGATTCCTTGAATTTCACACTATATCTATCCATATTTTTAAGCACAATGCTTAGTATAGCTCTTAGTTTTGGGTTTATGCTCAGTGTATATTTGTTAAATGGAGTGACCAGAATAGGTGGATGGTTAAATATGAAGCGGTGTCTGCATCAGAAAAATACAAACATACTGAATTAAGTAGTTCAGTAGAAAGGAGTAAGTAGAAAACTAGTTTAACAGTATTGAATAATAATGAACATGACAGTTCCTATATGGCAACACTTTTTAAACATTTTATACATATTCTCTCACTGAATTCTTGCAATAAATCTTTTACCTGACTAGTGTCATTTTTCATTAGTTACAGATGAGGAAGCAAGAACATACAAAAAGAAAGGAACTAGCCCAAAGTCACTGTTTTGTTGAAGAGGCCAGAGTTCTCTATGTCAAAACTAGTGTCATAATGAAGCTGGGGTATTAAGCATCATAATATTGACTCTAAGTAAACCATATAATAATAGTTAACCCTCAAAGGAAACAAGACACTTTCTGATTTAAAACTCTCATTTTGGAGATTTGTTCCCCAAGAAAGAAATTTTCTTTCTCTGGAGGCTTCAGCCTACAAATAGTTCAAACATCAGAGTAAGACCTCTCAGTAGAAGCCCTTTTCTTGGACATGCCACTTTCTATTGGCAATTCTTCCACTGGCAAGTTTTTCTATTAATATTTTACCTCAGCCTCAAAACAAGTGAATGTTTTTTATTTTATTCAAAAAATTGATGCTAGGGAAATTTGGTTTCTTTAATTATTTCATTTCTCCTTCTTTCATTATTAGGGAAGCTGGGCATATTTTCATATTTATGATATTTCTGTTAATCCTTTCTAGGCTGTTGGTTTGCATCCTTTAATTATATTTCTTGAGATTTTTTTTCTCATTGGATTGCTAAGTGTTGTAATACCCAACATGTTCTAATTATAGCCCATAGTTTTTCATTTGCATTTTATTTTCTTCAGGATGTTTTTATTTTTTATTTTTACTTTTAAAGAAGCTTTAGATTACATAAAAGTTACAAAAATTTATGGGACTCCCATATGCCCCACTCCCTTCTCCTCCTCTACATTCCCACATCAACACCCCTCATTAGTGTGGTACATTTGTTACAATTGATGAACATATATTGAACCATTGCTACTATGAATTATAGTTTCCATTATAGTTTACACTCTGTCCTGTACAATTTTGTAGGTTATGACAAAATATACAATGGCCTTTATCTATCACTGCAGTGTCATGCGGGACAATTCCATAGGAGAATTCCTTTGGTGTTCCCTGTCCCAAATACACTCCGCACACATCCAGCACCATTCACCAGTAATCCTCCCCTGCCATGTCTGACAAAAGAACATTCCCAACATTGTATTTTTAACCAGAGTTCACCTACTCTTTCCGGCGAGCCTGCCCCCACATTCCTCCACAATGACTGCATCATTCTACATTTCCCACTAGCACAGGATAAGTGTTCACTTTCCTCCACATCTTCTCCAACACTTGTAGTCCTGTTTTTTTAATAGCTGCCATTCTAATTGGTATAAGATGATATCTCATTGTAGTTTTGATTTGCATTTCCCTTATAGCTAGTGATGTTGAGCATCATTCCATGTGCTTTATAGTCATTTGCATTTCTTCTTTGGAGACGTGTCTATTCAAATCACTTGTCCATTTTAAATGGCTTTTGTCTTTTAATTTTCAAGATAGGATTTCTTTATATATGCTGGTTATTAGGTCCCAGTCAGACAGTTCTCAAATATTTTCTCCCATTGAGTAGGCTGACTTTTCAATTTCTTGACAAACTTCTTTGAAACACACGTTTTTAAATTTGAGGCAGTCCCATTTATCTATTTTTTTCTTTTGTTGCTCATGCTTTTGGTTTAAAGTTTATGAAAACATTTCCTACTTCAAGATCTCATAGATGCTTCCCTACCTTATCTTCTAGGAACTTTATGGTCTTGGCTTTCATATTTAGATCTTTGATCCACCTTCAGTTAATTTCTGTATGGTACATGAGATGGTGATCTTCTGTCATTCTTTTGGTTATGGCTATCCAGTTTTATAAGCACCATTCCTTAAAGTGGCCATTCTCTCCCAGTTGAGTGTGCTTAGTGGCCTTGTCAAACATCAGTTGACCATATATGCAAGGATCCATATGAGAACTCTAAGTTATGCTCCATTGGTCAGTATGTCTATCCTTATGCCAATAACGTGAAGTTTTGACCACTATAGCTTTGTAGTATGTTTTAAAGTCAGGTAGTGTGATTCCTGTGATTTCATTTTTCTTTTTCAATATATCTTTGGCTATTCAGGGCCCTCTTGCCCTTACAAATAAATTTGATGGTTAGCATTTCCAGTTCAGTAAAAAATGCTGTGGTAATTTTTATAGGGATTGCATTAAATCTGTAAATCAGTTTGGGTAGGATAGACAGCTTAATGATGTTTAGTCTTCCTATCCATGAACAGTGAATATTCTTCCATTTATTTAGTTCTTCTTTGATTTCCTTTAACAATGCTGTGTAGTTTTCTATGTACATATTCTTTACATCTTTAGTTAAATTCATTCCTAGGTATTGGATTAATTTAGTTGCAATTGTAAATAGAATATTTTTCTTGATTTCCTCCTTAGATTGCTAATTATTGGTGCGCAGAAATGCTACTGATTTTTGCATGTTAATTTGTATCCTGCCACTTTACTGAAGTTATTTATCTGCTCTAGAAGCTTTGTTGTAGATTCATTGGGATTTTCTATGTATAAGATCATGTCATCTGCAAATAGTGAAATGTTTACTTCTTCCTTTCCATTTTGGATACGTTTTATTTGTTTTCTCTGCCTAAGAGCTTGAGCAAGTACTTTTAACACAATGTTAAATAAGGGTGGTGACAGTGGGCAACTTTGTCTAGTTCCAGATCTTAGAGGAAAATCTTTTTAGCATTTCACCATTGAATATGATATTAGCTGTGGGTTTTTCATTTATACCCTTTATCATGGTGGGGAAGTTTCCTTCTATTCCTATTTTTTAAAGTGTTTTTATCAGGAAAGGGTGCCATATTTTGTCAAATGCTTTTTCTGCACCAATAGTGATGAATGCTGTATTTTGTCAAATATATTTCTGCATTTATAGAGATGATCATGTGATTTTTTTTTTCTTTCAATCTGTTAATGTGGTGTATTACATTGATTTTCTTATGTTGAACCATACTTGCATACCAGGGATGATACCCATTGGGTATGATGTATAGTTCTTGATGTGTTGTTGAATAAAATTGGCAAATATTTTGTTGAGGATTTTAGCATCTAGGTTTATTGGAGAGATTGTGGCATCTTTTTGTGGCTTTGGTATTAGGGTGATGTTGGCATCATAGAATGAGTTACATAATTTTCCCTCAATTTCTTTTTTTTTTCAAGAGTTTAAGCAAGAATGCTTTTAGTTCTTTCTGGAATGACTGGTAGAATTGACCTGTGACACCATCTGATCCTGGGATCTTCTTAGTTGGGAGGTTTTTGATGACTGATTCAATATCCTTACTTGTGATTGGTCTGTTGAGTTCCTCAGTTTCTTCTTTTGTCAGTGTAGGGTGCTTGTGTGTTTCTAGAAATGTGCATTTCCTCTAAGTTGAGTCCATCAATTATGTTTTCAGTTCTATCCCTTTGTATTTTTTTTACCTGGGTTTATCTAGAATTCCTATGTGATTTTACAACTTTCCTCATTTCAAATTACAGTAGTTATTGGTATTAAGATATGCCTGTTATGGGAGTATTAGGCAAACATATATTTTCCTAACTTAAAAACTGTGTAAAGGTAGGCTCAGGAACATCCTGTTGAGTACAAAATTCAGACCAAAAAGAGTGCACATAGTGTGATTCTCTTATTGTATAGTTTTTAAAAGGCAATGAATAATCTAAGCAATTAGAATTCTCACTCTTGTAGCAGTAGTGGCACCTGAAATTAACACAAATAGGGAGAGGGAGGGTGGGTTATGCTCTGATTTTTGGTCTTGGTCTGGTTCTGGAATATATTTAGTTTTTGAAGATTCATTAAGCCTGCGATATAGAACTTTTCATACATATGATAAACTTTAATAAAAGGATTTTATGGCACATGTGAGGCATTCTCCTTGTACTATACCCTTGATTCTTTTCCTACTCTTCCTACATGGGATGTGGATTCAGCATCTGGAGCTGCAGCAGCTATCCTGTGTCCAGGAGGATGATAAACACACATTGAAGAAGCTGGGGGGAAATGTAAAGGAGGAATAAGTCCTTAATAACATCATTGAGCTCTGTACTAGCCCTGGACTCCCTAACCTTAGACCTGTGACATATATATTAATAAATCATTAGTTTGCTTATGTTACTGTTTTACCTCAGCTTCCTATTACTTACAAGTCAATATCACCCCTAAGTAGATATTCTATTCATGATAGATTTTAGAATATTTGTAACATGTCCCACTAATGATAAAGCTGCTGGGGTGTTGAAATGATTATATTTCATGAGCACTTTGTAATAATTGGCCAATTCTATTCCATTTTTACTTGATGATTAGGGCACACAAGGAATATTTTTGCAAATCATAAGACATCCAGAGGAGAGCAATGAAAACATGAAAAATACAAAAACATGTCATAAAGGAGATGAGAGTTCATCATACTCATTTTCATCTGCAAAGGAAGCTGGAAAAGCTAAATCAACATCATCTCTTTCCGTCCAAGCTGCTAACCTTTAGAGTCCCCAGTGACTGCCATCTCTCAAACCCTCACATTCAGGATGGGGCTATAACATGCCAAGTATATGGACCTAAGACTCCAAGCTCTCCCTTCATTCCAGTTCCTTAGTCTGTGTTCTCTATTTGCAGTTCAAATGTGAATTCCACCTAGCAGCATGCTCTGATTTCCTGGAAGGAAGGCTATAATTCCCCCTGTCTCCAACAATTCCCAGGTTCAGGCTGGAAACCTCAGGAATAAGTTAACTTTAATAAGTTAAACAGAGCAACTCAGGCAAAAGAAAAGCACTATCTTTGCCAGGATGTTCATTTATCCAAGATATTGTTTAGGCCCCTGTCCACTAGGTCCCTCTTCCTTACACTTGTAAATCAGATGCATCTAAGAGACAAAGAGGGGTGTTCCTGTTGCTTGTACAATCTGATGTTAGGGATGGACACCGAGCTAAGCATTATTGTTGGGTGTGTGCACTCTGCTGATGTATACAGCAACATCATGAACAAACCTCCTGAATTATTAAGATAATATGATGCTCACCAAGCCCACCACCCATCCTGCTCACTATTCTAAGAAATGCCCAAGGTCCAGCAGCCTTAGACTCACCTGGGAGCATCCCAGAAATTCACACTCAAATGCCAGAACCCGCACCAACTGAACCAGAATTTGCATTTTAACTGCATCACAAGGTTTTGCCTTGGTACGGTAAAATTTGAGATCCAGATGATCTAACTTACCCAGGAGTGAGTAAGGCCCACATTGCTTAGATACATTGGAGTATAGATGCAAAAAGCCATTTGGGTAGGTGAAAAAACAATTAAATATGATAATGATCTGTGGTTTTCTAAATGATCAAGCCACTTGGGAATACAAAGTACAGGTTATTAAAATTTCATTGGTAAAAAGATGGGTAATGAGAAGTAAAATATATTAAAATATTCCTCAGGAGACAATAATGCAAGAAAGGTTGAGAAACCCAGAGATAGAGAGGGAGATGAACTGTTGATGAGAAGTGCTATCCAGAAGAGAGTGAGGAGATGCCCATTTACTAAGAATCCTGTATCATGTCAGTCTCCAGCTATGGGTGGGGATTCTGCATTCTCTGCCTTCCATTCTCAATCTACTCTGGTTCTGTTCTTTGTTCACAAATTCAATGTCAAAGGTTCTCTTCTTCATATCTAGAACTTCCCATTTCCCCAAAGTTTGTCTTTGTTTTGTCAGCAATGGCCTGCTTTCCCTCTCTTTCCCATCATATATACAGAATCACTAAGAGATGTACCAGTATTTTAAAGAAACATGGTTGGTGGTAGCCTCCAATGGAAACTCACCATTTTCCACCAAAAATAAAATGGACAGATAAAGTGATGTATAATGTACATGAATAAGCATAGTTGGTCTACAAACACGTACAACAATATGGATGCAGAGATGGCATGGATTTTCCACATTTAAGGGAATGAAACATATCCCCTACAAAAGATAAGCTAAACTCCTAACCTCCAGTCTTCTGTATATGAAATCATTTGTAAATAGGACCCTTGAAGATCTTACAATTAGTTTATTTAGGCAATCATTTAAGAATATGATCTACACAGATCTTATTTACATAAGGCCATATTAAATCAGGGTGGGCTTTAATTCACACACAGAAGAAACAATCTTAGAGTAAGAGAAAAGGATCCCAGTGAGGGGACCCCCACCCAGCACTCCAACTATAAAATGCATCACTAAGTAATTGAGGAAGGTGTCAGAACAAGCAAGTTGGACCATCTGACTAAGTTCACAGAAAAAGTGGGGAATTTCTACATGTGAACAAAAGGACAGTCATAACACCATTAACCCCTGTAAACAGGATTGCATAACACTCATTGTTCAGGACCCCAGAACCAGCAGGACACAGAGCCGGGGGTTCATGATGACTGTGTAATCCAGAGGGTGACAGATGGCCACAAAGCAGTCATAGGCAATCACAGCCAGTAGGAAGTCATCCAGCCCTCCGAAGACCATGAAAAATTACATCTGGTTAATGCAGCCTGCATAGGTTATGACTCTGCTCTGAGCCTGGATGTTCACCAGCATCTTTGGGACAGTGGTGGAGGATAAACAGATGTCACAAAGAGACAGGTTGGAGAGGAAGAAGTACATGGGTGTGTGAAGGTGGGAGTCAGTGATGATGGCCAGGATGATAAGCAGGTTCCCAATGAATGTGACCAGGTACATGGACAGAAACAGCCCAAAGAGTAGGGGCTGCAATTCTGAATCCTCTGCAAATCTCAGGAGAAGATATTCTGAAATTTCTGTTTCATTTCCAGGTCCCATGTGGTTAATGAGACTAAGAGGAAATAGAAAGGAACTTGGCTAGTTTTCACAAAAACAAATAGCACTATCCAAACAGAAATGCTACATTGTATAATTCAGTGAAAATTTTAATCTCTATGTTATTTATATGAATCTTATCCCTTTAGCATATTTCTAGTGACACCTCTGATTAGAATTCCATCCCAAAAACTCAGCCCTTCAACAAGCAGTCATGAACACTCTGGATTTCATGAGAAATTAATTCATTTGTGGAATATATATTGAGTTGTGACTAAGAGGCAACTAGAGTTGTGACAATGAGTCTACAATGCTGTAACCCAATAGTCCCTAACTTCTGAAGATAGAGAAAGAATACATGCAAATAAAAAACATAATCATATTACAAATCATCTGATTACACATGCTTTAAGGAAAAGAAAGCAGGTGTAAACAGTGAAATGACAGTGCTATTTTTTCACTTGCTGTTCGGGAAAGTCCCATATATGATGTGTAAATTTAAAGAAAAACCTCAAAGAAGAGAAGGCAGGAGATATGAAGGCATAAGATGAAGTTTGTGCCCAGCAGAGAGAACATACAGGGAAAAAACCCTAAAAAATGACTTATGTCTGCTGTTCAGAGTGAACAAGGCTGTCAGTGTGGCAGGGAAATGAGTAAGAGGACAGTGAAGAGAGATGGTTTCAGAGGAAGTTTAAGAACAGAGCAGCCTTCTTCCTGCTGAAACTTCAAATTCAGGGAGTACTGTATGCTATACCTGTCACACTTCATTACTTTGGTTGCAAAGCTATCCCACCAAATGGAATGGAACCAGTCCTATTGCTATTTGTAGAATTACCTCCAGGCTCTGTATTATAGGAGATACCTATTGGAATATATGAGCTTAAATACCCCTCCTCTGAGGACAGCTCACACCCCATCAAATACACACATGCATACACACAGAATCCACACTTTGGCATCACTGAGCCAAGTTAACACCATGCTCTTCTTACACTCAGCCACACTGATCAGCCCAGGAGTAAATACAATCCAAGCTGACAACATCAGTTTTATATTCCCCAAATATTTTGAAATGTTGCTCTGAAATTCCAGCTGTCAAGCCTCCTTGAACATGTAAACATGGTGCTCCCTTTTGTTATGGTCAATGTCTGCTCTGTATTTAAAGAAACATAAAAATCTGCTCAGTAATAAAAGGGAAGGGGAAGGAATTAAATGGACTTAAAGAGAAAGGAAATACACAAACTCAAGTACTCCATGAGTGACTGTGATGAAGAAATTCTTCCTTGACTCTGCCAGCATTTCAAGTTTTATCTCCTTGAAGCCCAGACAATTAATACAAAACAAAAAGCAATTCATCCTAAAGACAGTCAGTGATATCTTTGTACAATGACAAGACAATTAATAGAATGATGACTTCAAGTGTAAACTGATATATGGTATTAAACATTTCACAATTGAAAATATATAACAAGTACAAAAATGTTGGGAATTTTTACATGAAGCATTTGATGTCTTTTTTAATTATATGAAGCGCAAAATTTTTGGAATCAAGTATGCCTTATTTTGAATTTCTAATGCACCTTATATTAGTGGATAAACTTTAGCTATAAAACTTTCACGTATATTGTAGGCATTATGACATCGATCCTCCTAAAACTCTTAAGAGACTTAATCAATACACATAAAAACCTTGGCATACCTCCATCCTGTTAGTAAAGAATTGTTTCTCACTGGTGATGAAATGAGGTGCATTTTTCTTTTGACTCTCAAATGTCACATTCTTTCTGCATCTCTCAGACCCTATTCAACACCCTTATTTCAGTTCCTTTGGATCCTTTCCAGCAAAAGCAGATTGGAAACTGCTCTAGATTGTGTAAAAAGTAAAGGCAACCTGTGGTCCAATGGAAATAAAAATGCCTTCCAAATGATGGTAGAAAGTGATGCAATTTCAGAAGTAGATTTAACAACAATAGGCCAAAAGGCACAATAAGGAAAATGGATGTGAAAGAAAGGTGGCATTATGCATAAAAACTGACCTATGAACTTGATAGAAGCAGAACTTTCTAAGTTTGAAAAACAATGGAGTGAGCATCGTATGTTAAGATGATAGACATTCACACATTCCTCCAAATAGGTCTACACAGAAATGGAAGAACTAAATGGCAAAGAGCAAAGTTGAGAGGCAAAACCTGCAGTTTTTTGCTTGAAAGTTTATTTTAAAAAGAAGAAGGAAATATACCCTAATATACAAAAGTATAGAGTTGCACAAATAATTTGCCATGGAGGATATAAATGGCCAATGAACAATATATTTAACTTTCCCTGTAAGAGTAATTGCTGAGGTGCAGGGGGAGAAGCCTGCCACTCAGCTTCTCCATCCCCATCACAGAAGCTGGTGCAAGCCTGTGCCCAGAACAACAGAGCCTCTTAAACCAGAAAATGGGTCCTTTTGCCCATCCCACAATGGCAGCATTCAGGCCAAAACACAAATTCAGCTTGCTCAGAACCATAATTGCCCCAGGTACATGAGTGGGTAGGAGCCCACCCTTTTTTAAAATTGTGATTTTATGAAATAAACTGTTCTAGTAAGTGGGCTTCTTGTACTGGGGAGTGCTTTGCAATGCCTTAAAGGAAGTGCTGCTGTGTGATTTTTGAATAATTTTGCAGTAAAGACTCAATCTTTCTAAAAAAAACACTGCTGTGTAAAAGTTGTAGTATATACATTCCACCCATTTAAAAAAATAACTTTTTTTATGTGACTGTCCAATGTGAGAGTATATGCCTCATGAAATGCTATTGAAAGGAAATACCTACCTCCATTGGATTAGATATTTCCCATCAATAAAGACACTTGGTTAAATATAACTTATTTTAACCAAAGAAAAGCAATACCTCACTTCATTGCACGCTCTGCCACTGCTAATAGCCATTCTCCTATTTCCACTTAATTGCAAAGTTCTTTGGACCAATATTTTACTTTTCCTGGAACTTCTTTTTCCCTGCCTTTCCCTTTTCTAAATGGGCTTCCATTCCCATCTCTTAGTCATCCACAATGTGTCCTGCATTACTGACTCAAATGGACAATAGTTTTAAATATACTAAAAAACATTCCTGAACTGAGCAGACATGAGAACAAGTGCAATCATCACTCAGCTCTGGGCTAGGCTGGAGTGGTTCACAGATGAGCTCAAGTCAAAGTTCTTGGCTTCCATCCACCCTTACTCTTCCCTGCAGGATATACTGGGCTTTCTGAATCACTTGGATGGAATATGTAAGAAGGCCTTACTGCAGAAGTCTGAATTCTTACCAATGTGGTTGGTGAAGAGAAATGAAGCTCTTACCCCACACAAGACAGCTGGAGAGAGTCAGTCATCAGACCCCAAATCAGACTTATGACCTCCAAAGAAACAACCATGTGCTGTCCAGCCTGAGCATACACAAGATAACTGTGTGCAGCAGAGGAGATATTTACAGCTTCCCTGTATCTGCTCATTAGGCACCTTTCCTTCTTATTGCTCCAAACTTTAACAATCATTTCCCTGTGGGACACTGATCTGGACAGAGAGAATATTTTTCTTATTGATTCTTTGTTCTCCAAGCACCAGGTTATGAGTCAGGGTAATCCAGATTTTTTATTCCTCTTCCAAGAACTCTCTTCTCTTCCATATTTCTTACCTGGTAGCAACTTACCCCAACCATGGACTTAAAATTTACTCCAAAAGTTAACACTGAGGGACCCATGTGCACTAGGTCTCTTCATTTTCCAAAGCACTGACATGGGGTGTGGAAACTCATTCTGTCCTAGGCGTTACTACCAGAAAATTGTTATTCTCCTCTTGAAGCAAGTGGAGATCAGTGTTCATTTGACATAAAATCATGGATGCTAAAACACTTTGATAATGTTATTACAAAGCAATTAGGAATATTATGCTTGTAACACAAGTTAAGACCTGTAATTTAGTCCCTCATCTATAAAATGGTTGCTGATTATGAGAACTGTATTCAGAGATTTTTAGACACTCAATACCTTATAGTGAATGTCTCAATTAATTCCCCCCATATACTTAAAGGATGTTCAATTTATTTAGTTAATAGATCCACTATAATTTATTTTAGTAAATATTGAAAATTAAACTGATATTCATATTTTTAAATTTTTTTTGTAGAAACATAAATACAACTCAACAATTTGCATTTTATCACAATTTACTGGTAAAAATGCATTCATAATTCTGCACTGTCATCAACATGCATTACCTAAAATTTACATCACTTCAAACAGAATATCTGAAAATTTTTTGTATGTTATATCATATTTTATTGAAATGAACTTCAAAATTTTGTCAATGTTAATGCATGTTCTATTATTTCTCACTAAAATCTTCCAGAAATCCAAAAGGCTAGAATTAAAAGTAACTTGCTTTTTTCTTCCTGAATCCTCTAAAACAATTCAGTTTGTATTAGCCATCAGAGTTTTAGGCCAAAAATATATGCAAATAAGAGTACGCAGATTAGGTTTTAACACATTCGTGATAAGTTTGTTTACAGTTATAACAGAAATACCTTCAACTTTCAGATACTGAAAAAAAAAGCACCTAAGTAAATAAAAGGCATGATGGACCTAGTTACTTTGTAAAAGAACCATCTTAAAAATCAATTTTTTCACTAAATTCTTAAATATATTCCAAAAATTCTGCATTTTCTAATTGCCAAAAAGTGTATTCATGTGGTAGAAGAAGATATAAAACAACTAGTAGAAATTTAAAAACCTCAAACTATCCTACTTCCTAAAATAAGAAATTATTGATGCTTGGAAAATACATTTTAATTTTCATCTCAAATTTACCTTAAATGCTCACATATAATTATGTTATTTTTCTGAATAGATATATTTTATGCAACAGTTTTCAATTAATGTTGAAAAAATCACTTGATCATTTTAATCATAATTAATGACTGATTGTTGGATCAAAAATTTATTCAGTAATATAGATGGCATAGGTTCCTATACAATGAATGACCTGATATTTGCTGTGTAATTCTACCATTAGAAATATTTAAGTAGAGAATCTGATATATATTCTATTCAGTTGCAGTACGTTTCCCTGTGATTTGATGAACAAACAATATTAACACAATATCAAGCTTTCTTTCCCTTTCCTTCCTTCCTTCCCTCCCTCCCTCCATCTCTCCTTCCTTCCTTCCTTCCTTCCTTCCTTCCTTCCTTCCTTCCTTCCTTCCTTCCTTCCTTCCCTCCATCCCTCCCTTCCTTTTTCACTTTTATTTTTTCAAGAGCAGCTCAATGATTTTGGGCTTGGTTAGTACAGTACAGAAATCCTAGGGGGAAAATGCAAAACGGCACTTAAAACCAACGACAGTACTTATCTCATATGGTTACGAATAAGGATATTACTGATTTTTTTGTTACTCATCACTTTTCCATAGAACTTAAATCAAAGCCATTAACTTGAACTTGATGTATATACGTAATACATACACAACCTTATGCAAAATACTTTTCATAATCTTTAAACTTTGAAATATTGGAAACTGAGTATATGTGCTGATTTGTACTTTGAGGTAGAACAAGAAGGGAACATTCATCTAGGGAGGTTTATACTGATAGTAAAGCTTTTCAGGTTAGCGATTTCTTCCTCACTCATTATATTTACCAAAGGCTACAAAATGTCCTGAGAGGTTTCATTATGAGAAGAATGTCAGTCACAGCTTTAAGACCTTACTTTGAAAGGAACTAAAGAGAAAGCAAAGTGGAAGGTGAGACTTCATCTTTGTTTTCAAATAATTGGTCATAATTTTTCCTCTTATAGAAAAATTTATATCAGTTCATTATATATATATTTAACCCATTCTTATTTGAAGTTTTCAGATAAAGTCCAGCACTTTGTTTATACAATGTCTATGAAAAGAAATCAGTAGAAATCTTCTAATCATGACATCATCCTTTCAAATCCTTGGCACAATGCCTCACGGGTAAGGCACAGCATGCTTGGATACTCCGTTGGTGATCTTTAATCGACGTTAGTTTCAAAACCTGAGAGATTTCTGTTACAGTCATACATTCTTTAATGTCTTGTTTATTAGCAAAAATCAGCCAATCAGCTTTTCTTAGGTGCTCATGTGCTAACATTTAATACAGTTCTTCTCTAGTTACAGAAATCCTTTCTCTATACTGTCCACAACATCTGTTTCAAACTCAGTGTTCGTATAGTAAGTGTTCCAGGAAAAACGGAGAGATTCTTGGTCACCAATATATCACATTAAGAAACGTGTGTTATTAACCACTATCTCTTCTACTTCCTATTGTAGGGGATTTATGCACATCTTCATTCACAGAAAATTGGTAAAGGATCGTAATTTTCCCTGCACTATCCAGCCCAACAATGAGAAATTTGTGCTTCTGGTGCTTGAACAGTCTCCAAATCCTGGTGAAGAGAATTCCCATTCTTGGGCAGCGGACCCTCCTCTAGTCACCGGGGACGCCTGGCCTTCCTGGGTTTAGGCTAAGGGGGAAGAGAGGACACAGCAGAGCCTCCACCTGTGTTACTGCGGCTTCTGCGCTTGTGGTCTGCCAGATTCCCGGGAGCCCAGAAGGAGGCGGAAGACCAAGCCACCCTGCCATATTTGAGGCCCCGCTGCTGCCACGGTACTCGCTTGGCTCAGACATCTCGGCGAGGAGACACGCGGGCTGCCTCCTCCCACCGTTCCTCTGAGGCAGCTGCAGTGGCAGCTACCGTGGGCTGGGGAGCAAATCTGAAACTTTTAAGCAATAATCGTCCATTCCCCTTGCCCCATCTCTTGGTAAACTGTAATCTCCTTTTTTTTTTTCTCTATGAATTTGCTTCCTCTAAGTATTTCACATGAAGAAGATCATACATTTCTCTTTTGTATCTGTATTATTTCACACAGCATGATGTCTTCAAGGTTTATCCGTGTAGGAGCAAGTATCAGATTTTCATTACTTTTTATTTCCAAGCAATTTTATTGAGATGAAATTCACATAACATAAAGGCAACATTTTTAAGGTCAACAATTCAGTGGCATTTAGTACATTTGCAATGTGGTACAACCTCCACATCCATATGGTTCCAAAACATTTTCATCATCCTAAAAGGAAACCCCAGACCCATTAAACATTCACTCCCCATTCCCTCTTCTCCCCAGGCCCTGATAACCACCAATCTGTATTTTCACTCCATGGATGTATCGATTTCAGAATATTTCTTATAAAAAGAATCATATAATTTTTTACTCTTTGGGCATGGCTTCCTTCATTTAGCATAGTATACACAAGTTTCATCACCTTTCTAGCATGTATTAGTACTCCATCCCTAATGACTAATGATTTTGAGCATCTTTTTATGTACTTACTGGCCATTTGTATATCTTCTTTGGAGAAATATTTATTCAAGTCCTTTGCCCATTTATAAATTGTATCCTTTGCCTTCTGTTGTTGGGTTGTAAGTGTTTTGTGTCTAATCTGGATATTAAACCCTTATCAGTTATATGGTTTCCAAATATATTCTTCCATTAAGTAGGTTGTTTTTTCACTCTTATTCTAATTTGAGAAGTTGTAGATTTACAGGAAATCATGCAGAAAATAAAGAGTTCCCATATACCAGATCCATTACTAACACATTGCGTTAGTGTGGCACATTTGTAATAATTGATGAATTGTACTAACATTACTACTTATGTTACATGGCTTATGTTAGGGTTCCATGCTTGAGTTGTACAGTCCTATGTTTGTTTGTTTTTTAAGTTTTTACTCAATAACATATATACAACCTAAAATTTCCCCTTATAAGTATATTCAAATGTAAGTAAATAAATTTCCTAGTATGCATTTTCATTTTATCCTCTCAATTGATGGGATATATACCTTTTTGGAAATGTTACCCTGCAAACTCATTTACAAAGATGCATTCTGATGTTATGTGAATGAAATCAACTCATAGATTTCCCCCTCTTCATCTGGGTCACTTTCCTTGAGTCATGTCAACTTTCCTGAATTTTCCTACTCATCCCATTATGTATTTCCTTATTTCAAGCTTATATATCATCCATCTTTGGAACTGCAATGTCTACTAATGATCTTGATATGGCCTTCATGTTGAGATACTATATGCTGAATGGAAGGACAAATGGATTGGAGGATGGGTAATTATACAAAGGTGTCTGGGCCTGAAAATTACAAATTTATTGAATTAGTGAAAGCTTTTCACCTGGAAAAGAACTTCAAAATCATTTATGAAAAATGACAGCACAGCCTATTGTTAACACTGTTAATATGTTATACATATTATCTCATTTAATTTTTTGTAACCTTGATGTGATTAGTATCATTTTTCCTTTGTTACAGTTGAGGAAGGAAGGACATACAGAAATTAGACATAACTAGCACAAAAGTCTCAGAGATAGTGAAAAGGCAGAGAAAGGATTCATACTAAGACTATCTAAAGGGAGGACACTCCCTTCGGCATCATATTGTATTCACACCAGTCAACATGATAGTAATAATAGTTAAACCTCAGAGTTCAGGAGTTGTTTTGAATTTAACTCCTACTTCTGGACAGATGCTCCCCAAACAAGGACTGTTTAGTTTCTGGTGGATGCAACCTCAAAACAAAACAAAAAAAACAGTAGGGCCTTTATTGAACAAGTCACTTTCTACTGGAAATTAATAGTTTTCATATTTTATCATATCTTCACCACCTCTGGGGTTTTGTAATTTATTTGTCAAAGTAATTATTGAGAAATTTGATTTCCTGGATATTTTAATTTCATTTTTTTCCATTGATTATTAGTGAAGCTGAGCATATTTTCATTTTTATAAGTTATCTGTAATTTTGCTGTCTGAATCATTGATTCACATCCTTTGATTTTTTAACTTTTTTAGTATGTTTTATTCTTTACGGCTTTTTTATTTTTTAATTCACAAAGTTGTAGATTTACAGAAATGTCATTTAAGAAATAGAGCATTCCCATGTACCACCTTATTGTTGACACTTTAATTACTGCAGTACCTTTGTTACAATTGATTAAAGAATATTAAATTTATACTAATTATAGTCCATATTTTATTTTAGTAATAATTTTTACTTTTTTTTACATGTACATTGTTACATTTTGGAATATCAAATATGTTCTGAATATTTTCCTTGGTTTTTCATTTCTGGAGTATCCTCTTCATAATGTTTTTACATTCAGGTCTTTATGGACTTAAGTCCATTATTTATGTGCTCAGTTTTATCCATTTGTTTTGGTTTCATCTCAGTTTAAGCTCAGAGAGTTAATCTATACTTTCCTCTAGAAGTCTTATACTATTTTTAATATTATCTCCAATTTCAATTTATGGCAATTGATGTTAAGATATGAATTCAATTTTATTTTTTTCCAATAAATGATCAATTGTAAAAGCACCTTTTATTTTTTTAAATTTTATTGAAATACATCATTCATAGATTAACATACATAAACAATAAGTGTATAGTAAAAGTTGTGAACTTACAAAACCAACGTGCAAAACATCATACAGGGGTCCCATACATCAACCCACCACCAACACCTTGCATAGTTGTGAAACAGTTTTTACAAATTATGAAAGAATATCATCAAAATCTTAGTATTAACTATAGTCCATGTCTTATATTTGGTGTGTTTTTCCCCCAACCCACCATACATCCGCATGTAAAATATTATTAATAAGGGAGAGTGGGAAAAGGGGAGGACATGGGGTATATTACAATGTCCTATATTAATTTAAAAATATATTTTTATTACCAAAGTTGTGAAATTACAAAACAATCATGCATGTGTAGAATTCCAGACAACACCCCTTCACCAACACACCATACAGTGGTGGAACATTTCTTACAAATTATGAGATAATATCAGAGTAGTACCACCAACCATGGTCCATACCATATATTTTGCACACATTTTCAATACTCCCCCATTATCAACACAATGCATATTTGACATAGATACATGAATATTATAGTATTGCTGTTAACCACAGTCCACAGGTAACACCAATTATATTTTTCCCATGCTTCTCCACATTCTCACCACCCTAGAAGAGTGACATATGTCTGCTCTTACTCACAGAAGGATGCTCTTACAGCTGTACCATCCACCACAGTGATTATCCATCTCTGAGTTCACTGTGTTATTTAGTCCCTAGATTATTCTATAACTTCCTTTCAATTGACGTTTACATCCTTAGACTATCCTTTCTATGCGCATTCCCATTTATAATCCAAATGCTACTCTCTGTAATGTGTAACCATCAACTCTATCCATTTCCACACTTTTACAGTCAAGTTAATTAAAACTTCTACATACATTAAGCATCAATTCACCTTCTCAGCCCTCTTCTTATCTCCTAATAGCCTATACTCTAGGTTTTGATTACATGTGTTTATTCTTCTTATTTAGTTCATATAAAAAAGACCATGCAATATTTGTCCTTTTGTGTCTGGCTTACCTCACTTAGCATAATGTCTTCAAGATTCATCCATGTTATCACATGTGTCCCAATTCCATTTCATCTTTCTGCAGCATAGTATTCCATTGTATGTATATACCACATTATGCTTATCCATTCATTGGTTGACAGGCAAGGGCTGTTTCCATCTTCTGCCAATTGTGAATAATGCTGATATGAACATTGGTGTACAAATGTCTGTTCAAATCACAGCTTTCAGTTCTTGTGGATATATAACTAGTAGAGAAATTGCTGTATCATATGGCAAGAACCACCAAACTACCTTCCAAAGAGGCTGCATCATTTTACAATCCCACCAATAGTAAAAGAATCTTCCAATTTTCCACATCCCCTCCAGCACATATATTTTTTTTAAATGGCCATTCTATGCAGTGTGAGATGATATCTCACTGTCATTTTAATTTGCATTTCCCTAATAGCTAGTGAAACGGAACATTTTTTTCATGTACTTTTTGTCCATTTGTGTTTCCTCTTTGAAGAAATGTCTGTTTAAATCTTTTACCCATTTTTAAATTGGATTGCTGCTCTTTTATTGTTGAGTTTTATGTTCTCTTTATATAGAATGGAAATCTAACAATTATTGGATATGTGTTTTCCATATATTTTCTCTAATTGGGTGGCCTGCCTTTTCAACTTCTTGATGAAGTACATTGAATCACAAAAGTGTTAAAATTTGAAGAGGTCTCATTTATCCATGAATTTTTTTCATAGCTCATGATTTTGGTGTAATGTTTAAGAATCCACCACCTACCACCAGGTCTTGAAGATGTTTCCCTACATTTTCTTTTAGGAGCTTTTGATTCTTGCTTTCATATTTAGGTCTTTGATCCATTTTGAGTTAATTTTTGTATAAGGTGTGAGATGGGGTCGGGTCATTTTTCTTTCTTTTGGTTATAGATATCCATTACGCCCAGCACCATTTTTTGAATAGACTGTTCTGCCTCAGCTGGGTGGGTTTGACAGGCTTGTCAAAAATCACTTGACTATAGATATAAGGGTCTATTTCTGAGCCATCAACTCAGTTCCATTGGTCTATGTGTTAATTTTTTGTGAGAATAATAATTCAAAGAATGTGGAGTGAGGTGGGACTTTTAAATTGCACTGAAGACATTGTTTTTAAATGATAAGAGGAAAATTTTTAATTCTCAGGTTAGGACAATGAAAAATCAGAAAATGTCCAGGCCTACATGAATCAAATCTCTTTTCTCTGAAAACTAAAACTCTGATGTGGGTATAAATAAAAAATAGAGAAACATGTGTTTTTAATGTTTAAAAATTAAATAAAAAGAAATATGCTTAATAAGCACATAGCAGGTTATCTTTCTATATGATGAGAAAAGTGTCTAGATTTAGATATCCCAGAGTTTGGCCTCTCTTAATTATGAGCAAATTTCCAGAATAGGGTCAATTGATACTTTTAAAAATGAATGCTTCTCTTCTAGTTTGTTTAAGGTCTGCTTTATGTCTTTGTTTTTAAGACTATAGATAAAAGACTTCAACATAGTATTGTTTGCCATGTACATTACAGAGGCTATTGCATTTGCTTATTAGTTTTGGGTAGCAGCAGATTTAATATACACTCCAAGACCTATACCATAAAATAAGGTCACTGCCGAGAGGTGAGACCTACAAGTAGAAAATGCTTTATACTTGCCCCCAGCTGTTGAAATTCTGAAAATGGAGGATAAAATCTTAGAGTAAGAGAAAATGACCCCAGTGGGTGGAATGCCTTCCAGAAATCCAGTTGCCAAATACATTACTATGTCATTGACTAAGGTTTCAGAGCAAACAATTTGCATTGCCTGATTAAGGACACTGAACGAATGAGGGATTTCCACCTCTTTACAAGCAGATAATTATACATTAATAAAAGATGTTTATGTGGGATATTATGGGAGGTATGGGAGGTGGAGAACATGGGAATCCCTGTAAGTTTTGTGTAACATTTATGTAATCTAAGCATCTTATAAAATATATATACATATATTTAAAAAATAAAATAAAATAATGGGGAGGGGAATATGGGAAAAAAACAAACAAACAGAAACCAAAAAGTGATGTAAAAGAGATTCAAGAACTCTCAATACCCAGGATGCCAGCAAGAGCAGGACACAGAGCCTGGGATTCATAATGAATGTGTAGTGCAGGGGGTGACAGATGGACAAAAAGGGGTCATTAGCCATCACAGTCAAGAGGAAGTTGTCTAATATTGAAAAGAGCAGGAACAAATACATTGGGCTTAGACAGTTTTTCTAAGTTATGATTTTGCCCTCTGGCTGTTCAGCAGCATATTTGGGACAGTGGTGGAAATGTAACAGATATCTGTAAAAGACAGATTAGAGAAGTAATGGGCATGTGAGGGTGAGAGTCTGACATGATGTCCAGGATCATGAGCAGGTTCCCAAAGAAGATGACCAGATATATGGACAAGAGCATACCAAAAAGGGCACACTGAACTTCTGTATCTTCTGAGAGTCCCTGGAGGATAAATTCTGAAACACGTGATTGGTTTTCTGATTCCATGTAGCTAATGAAACTCCTGGAAAGGAGACCAGAGCTATGCAAATTTAGTCACAAACATATTCACCAAATTATCATAAATACTATGGTAAATTAATTATTTCTTACTGAATATATATTATAAAAATATCTGGAAAACCAAAGCCTGCTGCATCTCCTTGATGCTGTTGCTCGCTAGACATATTTGTCCATAATTAAAAACATTTCCCAAGGCATTATTTATCACTACAAATTCTCATAGACTTTATTTTATTCAACAAACATTTTAATCAGTCATTTTGTACCCTGTGATGAAAAAGTTGAGTAATGGGTATTGGTGATGGTAGCACAATATTTTAATTGTAAATAATATTACAAAACTGTTCACTTGGAAATGAATAAAAAGGGAAATTTTGAGTAATATGAATCATGTAGTCTACTACAATAAAAAAGTTAAGAATAAATGAATAAATGAATGAATAAATAAATAAATAAATAGACAATTCCATTTTCATGGACTGGATGACATGAAGTTGTTAAGATGATATTTCTTCTCAAACTGATCTATATGTTCAATTCAGTCTCATTCTAAATGGCAAGAAGTCATCTTGTGGATACTGACAAACTAACTCTAAAATTTCCATGGAAATGAAAAAGACCTAGATAACCTAAATAATACTGAAAAAGAATAAAGTTGTAGGAGCCACACTACCTGATTTCAACACTCATTACAAAAGCAAAATAATCAAACTATATTGTATTGGTGATACAGAAAAATAAACTCATATTAG
>JAQZBX010002277.1:0-73585 GCA_029593785.1 Cabassous unicinctus
TTGAACCTGTATGCCAAAGGTTAGGGGGAATGCTGTCTTCACCTCACTGTACTAGGGGGGCTAAGACTCTAACCCAAAGATTGGGTAAGGTGTGGCAATCACCCCAACACCCTTGGAGGGTGAGGTCTGGAGCTTGGTCAACACCCAGATGCTTGAAGAGGGTGGAACCAAGAAAGTGGCCATTGGGCAAGCCTGTGGAAAGGTTGGGTCCCCATGTGGCCCCAAGTAGAAGAAACCAAAGTCTTAATAATGACTCTCAGACTTTGAAATTGAATGGAGGATGCCCTGCTGGTTTACTGAACTGTAGAAGATCCATGACTCATGTTTCACATCCCAATTTCTTCTTATGATATTGAAAATGTTTATCCTTTGTCTTTCCATTTGTGTATTGGAAACAGTTAAATGGTTTTGTAAGTTTCAGAGGTCTATAGCAGACAGGACTTTGCCTCAAGATGAACTGTATTTCTTTAAACTGATTATGATATGATATTGTAATTGAATTGTTATTGATTTAGGGTTTTTAAAATATTGTAATGTATTTTTGGAATTCAGAGGGTGGATTGTAACCGTTGGCCAATTTGATGTAATTATGAATTCCAAAAATAAAATTGGATCATGCTTGTAAACTGATCTGTTAATCTGGGCATTATTAGTTTATGATTAGGGTGTTGAGCCCCACCCCTTGGTGCGTGGGGAATCAACTGTAAAAGGCAAGGCAAAGGACCGATGGAGCAGTTTTGAGAAGCAGTCTTTTGAGAAGCAGTTTTGATGTTGGAAAGAAGGCCCCAGGGGGAGAGAAGCAAGCCATTCGCCTGATCGTCTACAGCTGACCTTGTGGAGGAAACAGGAGCTAAGCCCGGAGAGAAACACAGCCCCTGGAAGAGAGGAACCCCAGAAGCCTGAACCCTGGCAAATGCCAGCAGCTGTCTTGCTCTAACATGTGGCAATGGACTGTGGTGAGAGAAGAAACATTACGCTTTATGGCCTGGTATCTGTGGACTTCTACCCCAAATAAATACCCTTTGTAAAGACCAACCCATTTTTGGTATTTCACATTAACACCCCTTTGGCTGACTAATACACCTGGTAATATATGTTAAACAATTTCCTCAATATAACAGAGTTAGACTCATTAATAATTTCCCTACACATGATTCTACTATCCCATTTATTTCAACCTATAATTAGCACTATACCCATTAAATACATGTCCCAGAGACTCAAATCTTTCGTCTGTTCATATGACAGTTGAGCATTGGATTTCAGCAGAGTTGTAGCCAACACCTACTCTCCAGTTCATTGGACTCATCCAGGACAACTAACAAAATGATGGTGTTGGACAAAACCCATCCCAAAAAACAGAGGATATCTACATCTGAAAGCAAAACAGTTCCTTCATCTACTCCATGAGTTCTAAGCCCCTCTCAACCTTCAGCAGATTGGGCCTCAAAATTCCAAAGTCATCAAGATTGAGGAATGAACAAATATAAGGGGGGGGGTATGCAACCATGGACCCAATTAGACTTATTATTATTGTATTAATAGAGGAACTTGTAAAATTGATATAAAGAAATTGATTACCATAGTTCTGGGGGGAGGGGGAGGGAAGAATAGGTGGAACATCAGGCATTTTGGGGGCAGAGGAATTGTTCTGCATGATATTGCAATGATGGATACAGGTCATTACACATTTGGTCAAATCCTATAAAATTGTATGGTGTAAAGTGTAAACCATAATGTACACTATAGACCATGGTTAGTAGCAATGTTTCAATATTTGTTCAGCAATTGTAACAAATTTACTACACTAATACAAGATGTTATTAGTAAGGGAAAATGTGAGAGGGGAAGTGCTTGGAGTAATGGGAGTCCCCTATAATTTTGATGTAACTTTTTTATAGTCTAAAACTTTTATTAATAAAGTTAAAATTGAAATAAAATAAATTTAAAAATTAAAAGAAGAAAAAATCAAGTCTAGGGAAGCCCTATGTCTAACAGGTATTATACCTCACCGTAAGGTCACCAAATTCTTAAAAGAAAAAAGGAATTTTACAGTAACCAACCAAATTCTTTTAAGTTTTCTCATTTACCCTATATAACCTTGCTCTGTTCTTTCTCCTTTTTGGAGCTCCTTTCCAAATGTGGATTGTAAGCTGCCACAATAGTTAATTGGTCAAATAGTCTCATCTAAATAATATCATGCCTATTATTTTCTTTTAACACATATAACTCATTTCTACATGTACACAGATTGTTCAGGTTTCAAATGTCAGATTTACCATGATCCAATAATCAGTTATCTAAGTATTTTAGTCAGCTTTTAGTAAACAGTCTGCTTTCTGTTTGTTTGTTTTTTTAATTTTGTTGTTTGTTGTAGTTAAAGATTAGGAAGAGGATTTGCCAAGAGACAGTGGACTGTAATATTTTGAATTAGATTATAAAATCACAACAGACTTTTTAGTGGTCATTAGACTAATAAATAAATTATAAATAGTATCTTTTCTCATTAAATATTAATGGTGAGCTGTATTAGTCAGAGTTCTCTAGGAAAACAGAATCAACAGGAGATATCTGTAAATAGTAGGAGATTTTATAAGAGTCTTTCATGTGACCATGGGGATACAAAAGTCCAGGTTCCACAGGCAGGCTGCAAACCAGGGGCTCCAATTAAAGTCCAATGAAGGTGCTTGGTGAGTTTTTGGGAGATGTTGGCTGTCCAAAGATGAGCTGGGAAATTCACTCTGCTGAAATCACTTCCTCTTTTAAGGCATTCAACTGATTGGATAAAATGTCACTCAATGCTGACAGCAATCTCCTTGGTTGTAGATGTAATCAGTCATCTATGTAGTAATCTCACTGATGACTAAAGCCCATAAATGTCTTCGTATTACAATGAGCCCAGTGCTTGCTTGACCAAAAACTGAACACAAAAACCTGGCCAAATTGACACATTAGCTTAACCATCACATGGACCCAGTGTTGTATTCTGCTCTGTTTCAATTAGTTGAAGTATGGTGCACAGGAAAAGCAACAATGACAATAAAGAACTTTTGTTTGAGAACAAAAATACAAAAGGCATCAGAACTAACCAATAATTTAGATTCAAAATGATTGCTTTCTTTTCATCAGGCAGGTTTCAAGAAGACATTCCCTTGAGATGGTAGGAATTCTATTTCCCTAACTTAAACATCCACTCTGCTTCACAATGAGATTTTCTGTAATTAAATTAAGGGCAGATTAACACATAGGGAATGAGGTAATTTTTAAATTGTCTCAAAGTATTAAAAACAGCTTGAAAAGCAGCTTTGCTTTCTTTATTTAGCAATTTCCTGAAGCTGACAGTTAATACCTTGAAAAGTAGAAAGAAGCTCTCCCTCCCTATTCAACCCCAGTACTGGGCTAGCCAGGGGACTTGTTAAAGTGCAATAATATAATAATTTAAAAGTAATTATTAAAAGGAAGAAATTACAAGCACTTGTATCTGCAGTTTGAGCCCAGAAGAAGAGCTTGCCACAGCATCCCTAGGGTTCCCAACTCAGCTCACCTTGACGTTCTGAACAGTAACAAAGCCTAGCATTAATTAACTTAAATGGAACTTTGTAACAGTGAGATCAAAGAGAAACTTAGAGAAAACATTTTGTTTTCTCCTGGGATCAGATTCAATTGTCATATACAATGCATCGTCAATTTGCTTATTGGAAGCTTGCTGGGTTTGTAAGTGTATTGTGGGTGGAAGAATCAAAATGTACTCATTAATTCAAAGTAGCAGAGTAGCAAAAGGATTTCTCCTTGGTGCCACTGGGCCCAATTTAAATCCTATGTTAACTTCCATGAGATTTGGCTCCACATTATTGACCACACGACTAAATTGATCTATCATAGAGTGAGCTCATTTCCCTGACATGATCACTTATTTCAGTATCTTGAACACATATGTCTAGACTCATAATTTAATGTTTAAAAAATATCATGACTATATTGTAACTTTTATAGTAAAATTGTCCCTGTACTAAAAATATAATTGGATATTTTGTTTGGGGTAGATGTATTATTCAACTTTCTCCTGTCACAAGAATTATTTGATTGTTTAAAGTTTGCACTTATGTCTCACTTTGTCATATGCCCTACATAACTGGAGATAGAATCT
Organism: Cabassous unicinctus; assembly: GCA_029593785.1. NCBI lineage: Eukaryota > Metazoa > Chordata > Mammalia > Cingulata > Chlamyphoridae > Cabassous > Cabassous unicinctus. Next base: position 4,148 of record JAQZBX010002277.1, read on the forward strand.
TAACAAACAAAAATAAATGAATGTCTTCAATTCATAAAACATTCAGTCAAGTCAGTGAAACCAAAAAAGTCCTAAGATAGATTGAATAGACTTGAGTTATTGCAGTCAAAGTACTTTAATTTCCTTCCCCTAAGGAATATTGTTCATTATCCTAAACCACTTCCAGGATAAGCCAATCTCTGCTATTTGTAAATCACCTCTCTCCCTTTCCTGCTTTTTGTTGACCATTCCCCCTGTTCAAAAGTATTTTTATCATTTTCTAATTAGTATTCTACCTTCTCATCTGCTAAACATAACTGCTGAATGGAAACATGGCTTAGGCGTTCTACAAACTTTTTACTCCCACTTTTTCTTGTGTTGATTTAAAAGAGAGCATTTCAACTCCATAAATGTTTAAGATAGTAACATAATTATCATTTCTATATTATTATAATATATATGTTTATAGAAATTTCAATATTCAATATATATTTTGAAAATTAAATTTTCTAACAAACTATACCATATTTGTCTCTGTGTACTTTATTAAAAGTCTAAAACAGCTATAGCTGCCTTATTATTCATTGCCCATATTCTCTTGTCATTTTCCCCACTTACTAACATTTAATATTTCTAATTTTCTCATCTATTTTACATACTGGGAAAAGTTTTCATTACCATTTTCTTATTAACTAAAATTTCCCTTGAATATAAGTCTAGAATGCTTTCCATTTATTTTTTATTTAAAAGGATATATTTTGTCCCCAAGACTTCTGTTTTTGCTTATTTTATATACACTTTTTTTCCATCCAACCTGACTTGTTTCATAATATCTTGTTGTTGTAAAATAAAAGTTATGCTTTCATCTTATTAACTGTAAAGTGTATGTTTCTGAGAGCATAAATGTGCACATATGTGTGTTTGTGTTTTTGTTTTTCAAGACTCCTCTGATTTATAAAACTAATTGTGTTGGGTTATTTTCTTGTCATAGACTTAACCATGTGTTTTAAAATCTTATTTTATATGTTCCTTTGCATGGATATCTTCTGGGGAAGACATGAAGAACATAGCAGCCATCTACCAGCCCTCACCTACCACCCCTCTACTTCTGTATTGTATGCACATGTTTCAATATGTTCCCATTCTGCAGCATGTTAGGTCTAATGCAACAATCTGATGTTGGGAACAAGCAGTTTTAGCTGCTTCTCAGGGAAGGAAATCCCAGTGGCAGGGCCCCTTGGATGTAGAAATATCCTGCCCTTGAGCAGCACAGATTTGTCTCTCCTTTCCAACATGAAGTAGGGAATGCAGAGCTGCCATCTACTGACTCTGATTCAAGCAGCTGGAAACTGGCCACAATGGGATCTCTTGCCTTCTTTTATTTGACTCATTGTGCTGTGTAAATAATAAAGAAGTCATTTCCTGAAACTTTCTGAAGTGCTTGCTCTTGCATTCCATGATATACCATATAATTCTCTCCACAATCTCTCTTTTTCTCACACACATATACATATACACACACACACATGCACATAAACCACACATTAAATTCTGGCTCTTACCATCTGTACTTAACCTTTCTGTCTAATAGCTTTATCACTTTCTCCAAGCAGACAGTTAAAAGTCCAATTGAAAAGTGGTTCCTATGATTCATGGCATGAATCTTGTTCCCCATAGAGATATTGGGAATATGTTAATCCCACAGCGCCAGGGGTTTCTTTGGGTCACTTTCTAGCAGTGATACTAAGCCCTTTGCACTTTACTTCCCCAAATGCAAATCTTCCAATAAAAGTTTAACTACAGACAGCACCTTTACTCAATTTATTATTCCCCTTTAAATAAGGCAGAAGCCACAAACTGAATTCCCCCCAAGTCTCTTGCTCCAGTCCTCTATCTTTTGCATGGCATTTAGATGCATCATTATCTCTGAGAAACTACTGTATCTTGCTTCTGATGGCAGATTCAGCAGAACAGTTAAAAACCCAATGACTCTGTAACTTTCCCCTTCTACTTCTTATTTGCAGGGATATTCACCTGGAGTTTTCTGTCTGAATAATGTTTATTTTCATATGTAAAAACTCATACATAGTTTTTGTATTCTGTATGTGTCTGCAGCAGGAGTTGTTCATACTTATTTTCTGTCACATCTACAATTTAGTTTCCCCTATTATTATTTTTATTTATTTTTTCAAGGTACTTAGATTACATAAATGTTACACAAAAAATATAGGGCATTCCCATATATCCCATTACCTATACCTTCCACATTTTGCCACATTAACAACTTCCTTTATTTGTGTGGTACATTTGTTACAATTGATGAACACATTTTGGAGTATTGTAACTAAGCATGGATTATAGTTTATATTGTACTTTACATCCTCTCCCAAACAATTTTCTTGATTATGGCATATTATTTTTTGTTTTATTCCTCACAAGAATGACATTAAATTTATCATCATTCTAAAGGGAATAAAATAATATTTTATTGTTATTTTAAATCGTTTTCTATGCAAAATTATCTAAGTGAACATTTCTTCATATATTTGTTAGCCACTGGAACACCCATTGTTGTGAATTTTCTAATCAGTTGTTGATTTATGGCCTGCTTTCCTATAAGCTTAGTGTTTAAAATGCCCTTGACACTTTAAAGATTATTTTAGTTCTTATTATGAAATATATTATATACACAAGACCATAGGTCTCCCCTTTTTCCATGGCAGCCATTGTGCCATGGCTCTGCAAAACCCTATGGCCCATGGGTCTCAAGAAGGGCCATAATGTAACTGAGGATGTGAGCAGTTTCCAACCTAGGTCATCTAGGCCAGCAATCATCATTGCATCATTGTCAGCTGCTTGATTTCAGCCAAAGACTGGATATCAACCTTTTAAACAATGTGGAGAATTGTCCTTTCCATGAAGAAGGAAACCAGCAAAGAGTGGCTCAATATGTATTGACACATTTAAAGGAGCATCTTGGTGCATGGACAAGAGTCAACACAATTTTGGAATTTTCACAGAATATAAACACAAACTGCTATGGACTAAAGTTTTGGAAAATGTGATTAAAAAAAGAGGTGGAAGATTATTCCAAGGAACCAACATGGAGGAATAAAAAATACAATGTTGGCCTCATTATTAAGATGTCATCTATTCCAACTTGTGGAGAGAAGGAGAAGGTGTATATCAGGAAATTAAATATGATTCTTGTTCAGATACTGAAACAAGAATGACCCAAACATTGGCCAACATTTATAAGTGACATTATAGGAGTAAGTAGGATGTGTGAAAGTCTTCATATTATTATGAACTATTATGATAAATTCCCAAAATTCTTCAGTTGTACATACAACCTTAGAAGCATAGTTCAGATTTCTTAACTGGATTCCATGGGGATATATTTTTGAGAAAAAGTTAATTAGCACATTAATTCATAAATTCCTGAATGTTCCAATGTTTTGAAATGTCCCTCTGAATTAGCTCACTGAGATTGCTGGTGTGAGTGTAAGCCAGTAGGAAGAACAATTTGCAACATTATTCACACCGACAATGATGCAGCTGATACAGATGCTTCCTTTAAATACCAATATTTGACTTGCATGCTCAAATGGGAAAGGTGATAAACAGAACTTTATTTAAAATTTCAGGTGATTTCTTTGCACTATTCTTAGGGAAAATGGTCAACTTATATAAAAAGATTACATCTTAGGGAAATACTGATGGAGGCTCTTTGTTATATGATGTTGGTATCAGAAGTGGAAGAAAATGCAATATTTAAAATTTATCTTGACTACTGGAATCACTTGACGGCTGAACTCTAGGGAGAGCCCATTCTCTATATCTGCCTCTCCATTTCTCTCTGGACCTCAAAATTTTGATGTTCCTTCCAGAAGACAGCTCTACCTACTTGTTTTATCCAAGGTCCACTTACTGATGATTAGTCATATGACTAAACCAAGGGAAGTATTGATTGTAGAAAATGATCAGGGAGAGATTATGAGAGAATTCATGAAAGATCCAGATTCCATAAACGTGTATAAGAATATGAGAGAAAAATTAGTTCATTTTATTCATCTGTACTATGTAGATACAGAAAGAATAAAGACTGAGAAGCTTCACAACCAATTGAATGATACAGAGAGGTCATGGAAATATTTGAATACATTGTGTTGGGCAATAGGTTTCATTAGTGGAGAAATGCATGAACAGGATGGAAAAGATTTCTTGTTACTGTTATAAGGGATCAATTAGGGTCATGTGAATAGAAAAGAGACAAAGATAATAAACTATTATTGCATCAAATATCATGCATCTAGTACGTCATTACCCAAGATTTTTGAGAGCTCACTGGCAATTTTGAAGACTTTTGTTAACAAGCTATTTGAATTCATACATGAGACCAATGATGGAGTCCAAGATGTGGCCTGTAATGCTTTCATAAAATTATCTCAAAAATACCTCGGGCATTTCGGGTTCAGGTTGGAGAAGTAATGCCTTTTATTGGTGAGATTTTGAACAACTTTAACACTATAATCTGTGATCTTCAGCCTCATCATATTCATACATTTTATGAAGTTGTGGGGCACATAATAAATGCACAAACAGACCAAACAGTACAAAAATATTTGAAATAAAAACACATTCCACTTCCTAATCAAGTGTGGGAAAGCATAAACTCACAGGCTAACAAAAACATGGATACTTAAAGATCCTGAAACAGTCAAGCAACTTGGTAGCATATTGAAAACAAATGCAAGGGCTTGCAAAGCTGTTGGACACCACTTCATAAATCAACTTCAATGAATTTATTTAGATATGCTTAATGTGTACAAGTGCCTCAGTGAAAATATTTCTTCAGCTATCCAAGCTAATGGTTAGATGGCTACAAAGCAACCACTGATTAGAAGTATGCAAACAGTATAAAGGGAAACTTTAAAGTTAATATCAGGTTGGTATAGCCATTCCAATGATCCACAGATGGTAGCTGAAAATTGTATTCCTTCTCTGTTGGATGCAGTTCTCATTGATTATCAGAGAAATGTCCTAGTTGCTAAAGAAGCAGAAGTGATTAGTACTATGGCTATTATTGTCAGCAAGTTATGAGGATATATAACAGCTGAAATACCTCAAATATTTGATGCTATTTTTGAATGCACATTAAGTATGATAGTTAAGGGCTTTGAAGAATATCCTGAACACAGAACAAATTTTTTTTTACTACTTCAGGCTCTGAATTCTCATTGATTCCCAGCATTCTTGGCTATTCAACCTGCACAGTTCAAACTTGATTTGGATTCCATTATTTGGGCTTTCAAACACACTATAAGGAATGGTGCAGTTACAGGCTTGCAGATACTTTTTACGCTTTTACAAAATGTTGTCCAAGAAGAAGCTGCAACTCAGAATTTCTATCAAACATATTACTGTGATATTCTTCAGTGCATCTTTTCTGTTGAGAAACCACGTACTGCTGGTTTAACGATGCATACATCAATTCCTGCATATATGTTTAATTTAGTAGAAGAAGGAAAAATAAGTACACTGTTAAACCCTGGAAATCCAGTTATCAACCAAATGTTTATTCAGGAATATGTGGCTAATCACCTAAAGTGTGCATTCCCTCATCTACAAGGTGCTCAAGTTAAGCTCTTTGTGACATGGCTTTATAGCCTAAATCAGGATATCCCTGCTTTCAAAGAGCATCTTAGGAATTTCCTAGTTCAAATAAAAGAGTTTGTAGGTGAAGAGTCATCTGATCTGATTTTGGAAGAAAGAGAAAAATCTTTGGACAAGCCCAGGAAGAGAAACATAAACTCCAAATGTCTGTACAAGAAATCCTTAATCTACATGAAACTGTCGAAGAAATGTGTGATCAAAATCAGAAGTTATGCTGGTTTTTTTCCCCTCTGAGTGATTCTAATGGCATGAAGAAAACAGTATGTGGATATTTGTCAACAAAAGTGTTATCAAATTTGTAAATTAAAATGTCACCTAGTGGCCATTTTTCTTATGTTTTTGTATAAGAAATTTTCAGTGAAATATCATTCTATTCTTTAAATTTTTCTATTGGTCATCTTTAATTAGATTTCATGAAGTTGAAAGCTAAGGCATTTTTTTTCTCTGATTTTTTTTTAATTATATCTTTTATTTATTTTTAAAAGATACTTAAATTACATAAAATGTTACATAAAAAAATATAAGGAATCCCCATCTTCCTCACTCCTCACACCTCCCACTTTTCCTCACATTAACAACTTTTTTCATTAGTGTGGTGCATTCATTGCAATTGATGAATGCATTTTCGAGCATTGCCACTAAGCATGGAGTATACTTTACGTTGTAGTCTGAACGCTCTCCCACTCAATTCTGTAGGTATGGCAAGATATATAATGGCTTGTATCTCTCATTGCAAAGTCACTCAGGTCAATTCCAAGTTTGGAAAATGCCCCCATATTGCACCTCTTTTTCCCTTTCCCTAACTACAGCACTTCCAGTGGCCACTGTCTCCACATCAATGATATAATTTCTTCCATTGCTAGAATCACAATAACTCTATAGTAGAATACCAGTAAGTCTACTCTAGTCCATATTTTATTTACCAATCCTGAGGATTCTGGGATGGAGATGCCCACTCCACCTCTAATTGAGAGGGGCTTCAATCCCATATGGCTGATGGATGTAACTCTCTTGCTTGAAGTTGTAGACCCTCTTGGTTCCTTGGTGTGGTGGTTGTCTATTCTCACCTCCTTGTTCGTTGTCCTGAATGATTTCAATGAACTGAAGAGTAGGTGTAGCAACTCTGCTGAGGCTTGGGACCCAGCTGGCACATGGACAGGCAAGAGATTAAAGTCTCTTGGATGTACACCTAACAAATCCAGCACCAACTATAGGTTTAATTAAAAGGGACAGAAGAGGCATGTGTAGAAAAGTCACACCTGAGTCCAACACTGTCACAGTCAGAAGCACAAACACCAAAGTAGAGCCCACTGGAAAGGTACCAAATTCCAGAGCTATCTGCCATCACTGTAGGACTGGGGTGTCTCTGGTGCCCTCAAGAACCCCACTATTTGGGTGAGTATCTACCTTGACCATCTATGAAATCCTGCTGAGATGTGCGTAAGTGTTACCTCTCTGATAACCTCCCAACACACTTTGAAGTCTCTTAGCCATATACACTCATTTATCTTTACCTTTTCCCCCTTTTATTCAAGGTCTTTTACCAGTTGTATTACCAGCTAGTGCTTGGTAGTAATCCCTCAGTGCAAGGGAGGCTCACTCTAGGCATCTTGTCCCTCACTGAGGGGTAGGTAATGTATTTATATGCTGAGTTTCTCTTAGAGAAAGGCCACATTTGAGCAACAAGGAGACTCTCAGGAGGTAACTCTTAAGCACTCTCCAACACTAGGCTAAGTTGCAAATTCAAGAGCAAAAATGCTCATTAGCATAATATCAATTCAAGGGTACATAAATTGACCATCCTTCTTCACTAGCTATTGCCCCTGTTCTTGAGAGGTTGTTGCTGTTCCATTAGAGAATGTGGCAGAGCTCCCCAGGATGGATATTCAATAATCTTTTTGTTATTGGGTGATTCTCTACAATGCCCCATGAAAATTTGAACATATTTATATACCTTATATGTATACCCAGCTGAACTTCCTCCCATGTATTCCCCAACACTGACACACCATCCCATTGATCCTCCCCTGCCATAGTTGTAACCCTTCTGTGATACAAAACTTCTTCCAAAATGAAGCCAAGAATATTGCTAAATTTGATTAATAAGAAAATGAAATAATGATACGTTTAAATATCAAAAATAAAATACATAATAATTTACAGACACTAAAAGTAAAAAAAGTAAAAAAAAAATTGGGGTATTTAAAAAAATGAAAAATATTTTTAAAAATAAAGTAAAATAAAAAAAAATATTTTTTGATGTTTTGCCTTTCTTCACTGTAATATCAGTTGCCCTGCATGTACAGTGGCATTTTCTTCCATTTCTTCTCCAGTGTCTTACTTTTCTTAAACATATTGTCTTAAAGAAGATTTTAGGTCAATACTACATACAGAATACAGGGGACTCCCATATATCCAACAACCTTTCCCTTTTCCCCCTTCCCTATTCATAATCTTTTTAGATGTGGATGGTATGTTTGTTACAACTGATGTATAAATATTGAAACATAGCTACCAACCATGTTCAAATAGTTTACATTATGGTTTACATTTTAGGCCACACACTTTTATAATTTTTTGATGAAATTTAACATGGCCTGTATCCATCATTGCAAGATCATGCAGAACACTCCCATTGCCCCCTAAATACCCGCTCTTCAATCTATTCTATTCCTCCCTTCCCCTCCCCTCAGAGCCCATGGCAGCCACCAGGCTTCACTTCTTGAATGACAAGATTCATAGATACTTGAAACATTGCCAAGGGTTGGACAAGTTAGTCAGCCCTCCCCTATTAGGAACTGGCTATACTCTTGAGAGACACCTTCCCCTCTGTTTGAGAATATATCAGGCCTCCCCAGGATGGAAGTCCAACTCCTTCCTACTTATTATGTGAGTCTCCCCCCACTGATACAGCACACTCTGACAAAATAATCACTTGCATATTCTCTAGAGGACTGTCTCAGGTGTGCCCTGACCCAAGTGCCCGCCCCCCATTCAACGCCCAAAACCAGTAACCCTTCCTTGTCATATTGCCACAAGAGTTTTCTCAACATTGTAGTTTCACCCACATACCCACCAATTCCCAGGGTTCACTATCTCCCTCTCCCAACCCTCCCCCAAGATCCATGGATCATCCAACACATCCTGCCCACTTTAACTGATGTCAAGCTTGCACAACCCAATCCAATAGTATCCCTACACCCCTGTCATATATCTTCACTGCACAACTAATATCTTCTACCTCCTCATAGATTTTGCCCATGTGGGTGTTGGCTCACAATCTTCTCCCTTTGTATTTCTTCTAAGCCTGTCTTCCATATTCTAATTCTCTGAGTTGGCTCAATTTGCTTAATTCATATCAGAGAGATCATGTAATATTTGTCCTTCAATGCCTGGCTTGTGTCACTCAGCATAAGGTCCTCAAGATTCATCCATGTTATACCATGAATTACTACTGTGTTCCTTCTTACGCATGTATAACTTTCCATTATATGTATATACCACATTTTGTTTATCCATTCATCTCCTTATGGGCATTTGGGTTGATTCCAACTTTTGGCAATAGTGAATACTACCACTATGAATGTTGGTGTGCATATATCTTTTCTTGTCTTAGCTTTCAGCTCTCATGGGTATAAACCCAGCAGCTGAATTCCTGGGTCATATGGCATATCTATATTTAGTTTTTTGAGGAACCACCAAACTCTCCTCCACAATGGCTGGACCATTCTACATTCCCACCAGCAGTGGGTGACAGTTCCCATTCCTCCACATCCTCTCCAACACTTGTAGTCCTCTCTATTTTTAATGGATGCCAGTCTAATGTGTGTAAGATGATATCTCATTGTAGTTTTGATTTGCATTTCCCTAATTCTAGTGATGTAGAGTTTCTTTTCATGTGCTTTTAAGCCATTTGTATTTCTTCTTTGGAGAAGAGTCTGTTCAAATTACTTGCCCATTTTTTAAATGGGTTGTTTGTATTTTTATATTCAAGGTGTAGGATTTCTTTATATATGCTGGATATTATGCTTTTGTCAGATATATGGTTAACAGATATTTTCTCCCATTATGTAGGCTGTCTTTTCATTTTCTTGACAAAAACTTTTGAAGTGCAAAACGTTTTCATGTTGAGGAGGTCCCATTTATTTATTTTTTCTTTCACTGCTTCTGCTTTGGGTGTGAAGTTCATGAAACCGTTTCCTATTACAAGTTCCTGTAGATGCTTCCCTACATTATCTTCCAAGGTCTTTATGGTCTTAGCTCTTATATTTAGATCTTTGATCCATCTTGAGCTGATTTTTGTATGAGGTGTGAAATGGTATTCTTCTCTTATTCTTTTGGATATGGATATCCAGTTATCCAAACACCATTAATTGGAGAGGTCATTCTCTCCCAGTTGAGTGGGCTTGGTGACCTTGGTGAATATCAGAAGACTCTATATGCAAGGATCTATATCAGTACTCTCAATTTGGTTCCATTGGTTGGTATGTCTATACTTGTGCCCATACCATGCACTTTTGACCACTGTAGCTTTATACTATGTTTTACAGTCTGGTAGTGTGATTCCTCCAATTTCATTTTTCTTTTTCAGTATGTCTTTTGCTATTTGGGGCCTCTTGCGCTTCCAAATAAATTTCATAGTTAGTTTTTCCAATTCAGTAAAAAATAGTGTGTTGATTTTTATTGGGATTGCATTAAATCTGTAGATTACTTTTGGTAGGATAGACGTCTTAATGAAATTTAGTCTTCCTATCCATGAACAGGGAATATTCTTCCATTTATGTAAGTCTTCTTTGATTTTCTTTAACAGTGTTGTGTAGTTTTCTATGTATGCCATTTACATCTTTAGTTAAATTTTTTCCTATGTACTTGATATTTTTAGTAACCAATGTAAATGGCAATTTTTTCTTGATTTCCTCCTCAGACTGTTCATTATTGGGGTGCTGAAATACTACTGATTTTTGCACATTGATCTTGTCATCTGCATACAGTGAAATTTTTACTTCTTCCTTTCCAATTTAGATGCCTTTTATATCTTTTTCTTGCCTCAGTGCTCGAGCAAGTACTTCTAAGAAAATGTTAAATAGGAGCTGTGATAGTGGGCATCTTTTTTGTTCCAGATCTTAGAAGGAAATCTGTTAGGATTTCACCATTGTATATGATGTTAGCTGTGAGTTTTTCATATATACCCTTTATCATGTTCAGAAAGTTTCCTTCTATTCCTATCTTTTGCAGTGTTTTTATCAGGAAAAGGTGCTGTATTTTGTTCAATGCTTTTTCTGCATCTATAAAGATTTTCTTCTTTCCCGTTTTGTGGCTGGGATCGGGGGAGAGACAAGTTCAATTTGCATATATACTTGTAAATTCTATTGAAAAATTATAGAAATTTTCATTTAAACATTACCAGTTTTTGAATTATGGAGCATTCTTTTTCTAGCCAACATTTCATTCTAGAAGAAAAGGTAATGAGTAAAACAAATTAAATTTGTAAAATGATTATAGTCTGCATTTTCTTAAGTTAGTACATCTTGCACTGAATTGTTTGTCTAGACTACAAGTATTTCAAGCATGTATGGCAGGTTTGCCGTAAGATAATGTGAATATCACCCCATTGTAAAGCACCTTCAGAAATACTACATCACAGTTATGTTTTACACAGTTCTTTTTGTGTGCATGTGTGTGCTGACACTTGTCTGCAACAGCTTTTTGTTTACCTCAATGAGGAGTATTGCTCATTTTTGAGCCTTCATTAACTTAAAGTGAAATCATTAAAATTATTTATCTTGTCAGAATAGCCTGAATTTTTAATAACTCATTAAAAAACAAATAAAATAAAATTCTGGTTTTTGAAATGACATGCTAATTTACATTGTTTTTCAAGATGTACTCCTTTAAGAACACAACTTAAGCAAAATAAATTTGGTTTATATTTTAAAAAGAGTATATATCTAATATCTTTTAATATCAAGTAAAATGACAATCTGTAATAACTACACATATAGAAATCTACATCAACAACTCACTCAAACTATTGGTGTGCTCTTCCCACCTTCCCTGGGGATCTACAGCATCCTAAAGTTTGTTTTAATCATTCCTTTTTTTTTTTTTCTTTTTCCACTTATGTAATTCAATTTTTAAAAAAAATTTCTGCTATTATAAACAAGGGTCCAAATAGTTTATTTGGACAAGTCTCTGTGAAAACAGAAATTATTTTAGGGTAAACATGTTGGACATAAAGAAATGGATCACAAAATACTTAGTTAATTCCTTAAAGGTTTTCAAAGGAATTGTACATATTTATATTCCTACCACTAGTACATCATATTTTATATTACTCTATATCCTTATCCAAATCTGATGTTTGCTCTTTTAGATATTTGTCGAAAATACAAAAAAGGAATAATATTTCATAGTTTGGTTTTAATTTTCCTAATAATTAATGCTAAAAAGGACATTTGATATGATAATTGATCATCCATATTTTCTATTAACTGCCTGTCCATGCCGTTTGCACATATTTCTAGCTGTGGATGGTGTGTCTTTTTAAATTATAAATAGTTATCCATATGTAATCCTAACACTTATTTTCATTCTTTTTTAATTATCTTGAAATTTGTCTTTATATCTGTATTAGTCAGCCAAAGGGGTGCTAATGTGAAATACCAAAAATGGGTTGGTCTTTATAAAGGGTATTTATTTGGGGTAGAAGTCCACAGTTACCAGGCCATAAAGCATAAGTTTCTTCCCTCACCAAAGTCCATTGTCACGTGTTGGAGTAAGACAGTTGCCAGCGTTTGCCAGGGTTCAGGCTTCTGGGGTTCCTCTCTTCCCGGGGCTGCATTTCTCTCTGGGCTTTTCTCCTGTTTCCTCCACAATGGCAGCTTTAGATGGTCAGGTGAACGGCTTGCTTCTCTTCTCCTAGGGCCTTCTTTCCAACATCAAAACTGCTTCTCAAAAAACTGCTTCAACTCTGTTCTTGCCTTGCATTTTATATTTGATTCCACACCCACCAAGGGGTGGGGCTCAACACCCTACTGACGTCGCCCTGTCAATGCCCCAATCATAACTCAATCATACATAGATTAACAGATCATTTTACAAGCATGATCCAATTATATTTTTGGAATTCATAATTACATCAAATTGGCCAACGGTTACACTTCACCCTCTGAATTCCAAAAATATATTACAATATTCAAAAAACCTTAAATCAGTAACAATTCAAGTACAAAATCATATCATAATCATTTTAAAAAATAGAGTTCATCTTGAGGCAAAGTCCCATCTGCTATAGACCTCTGAAACTTACAAAAGCATTTAACTGCTTCCAATACACAAATGGAAAGACAAAGGATAAACATTTTCATTATTAGAAGAAGAAATTGGCATGTTAAACATGAGTCATGGATCCTCTGCAGTTCAGTAAACCAGCAGGGCATCCTCCATTTGATTTCAAAGTCTGAGAGTCATTCTTAAGAAGATGGTTTCTTCTCCTTTGGGCCACATGGGAACACACCCTTTCCACAGGCTTGCCCAACAGACATTTTCTTGGTTCCACCCTCACCAAGCATCTGGGTGCTCACCAAGCTCCAGACCTCACCCTCCAAGGGTGCTGGGGTGATTACCATACCTTACCCAATCTTTGGGTTAGAGTCTTAGCCCCCCTAGTACAGTGAGGTGAAGACAAAATTCCCCCTAACCTTTGGCATATAGGTTCACCCTCTCAGAGCAAGGAGTTGACCACCGGGCCTTCCCTAACCTTTGGCATACAGGTTCAACCCTCTCAGAGCAATGGGTTGACCACCTGGCTTTCTCTAATCCATGGGGGACAGGTACACCCTTCTCAGGCCTATGGGGTGTTGATTTTAACCACCCTAGTATTTGAGGAATGTGCTCCACCCTCTCTGCAACCTGGGGTGGCAAAACTCTCACAGAACATCAGGTGGGGACATCCACTCTCTTTAATTGCTCGGGAAAACTCACCCTCTCTGCACCATGGGGCATCAAAACTTTCTCAGAACATCGGGTAGGAACATCCACCCTCTTCAACTGCAGGGGCAAACTCACCCTGTGTATACACATGCGTGGGGCTCCTCTCTTGGCCCAAGGAGATGTCTTAAGTCCAGATCTGTGTTTCCACGGTTTTCTTCTTAAAGCTGATTCTCCTTCAATCTCTCCTTTCCATGTACTCTTTTGTCCAAGCTGACAGTGGTTTTGTTCAAACATCTCTCTCAAAAACTTTTTTGGTTTAGCATGCAGGAAGAAGGTTCTAAGCCATCAGACAGTAAGACTTTCCACAAGTCTTCCCGAGATAACTGCATCTTCAATTCTGAGTTACGGGTTCCAAGTTTAGCAAAGCCTTCAAATAGGACATTTTCATCTGGGAATTTGATTTCCAGAAACTTGGAAGTTCTGGAATCAGTTTCTGTTTTCTTTGTGCCCAAAAGTTCAGTCCTTAGTGTATTTTGCTCAACTAGTACTTTGCTGTAAGCTGCAAGGAGAAGCCAATCCACATTCTCTGAGTTTACCTTGGAAAGTTCTTCAATTAAATGCTCCGGTTCGCCATTTTCAAATTCTGTCTTCCATATAACACCAGGAGTTAATCTCGTTAAGTTCTCTGCAACTTTAAAACATGGATCACGTTTCCTCCAGTTTCCTATAAAAGTTTCATCATTTACTTCTAAGGCATCATAGAAAGTCTCTTTAGCATCCATATTACTATCAATGGTCTCTTCAAAGTGATCTAGGCATTTTCCGTCAAGCATTTCATAATTCCTCCAAAAACTACCCCTTACCCATTTAAAAAAACGTTCCAACATTTTGGTAGTTACAAAAGCACTTCCCCACTCCTTGGTACCAAATTCTGTATTAGTCATCCAAAGAGGTGTTAATGTGAAATACGAAAAATTGGTTGGTCTTTATAAAGGGTATTTATTTGGGGTAGAAGTCCACAGTTACCAGACCATAAAGCATAAGTTTCTTCCCTCACCAAAGTCCATTGTGACGTGTTGGAGCAAGACAGTTGTCAGTGTTTGCCAGGGTTCAGGCTTCTGGGGTTCCTCTCTTCCCGGGGCTGCATTTCTCTCTGGGCTTTTCTCCTGTTTCCTCCACAAGTGCAGCTTTAGATGAACAGGTGAATGGCTCGTTTCTCTACTCCTGGGGCCTTCTTTCCAACATCAAAACTACTTCTCAAAAGACTGCTTCAACTCTGTTCTTGCCTTGCATTTTATATTTGATTCCCCACCCACCAAGGGGTGGGTCTAAACACCCTACTGACATGGCCCAGTCAATGCCCCAATCATATGCAGATTAGCAGATCATTTTACAAGCATGATCCAATTATATTTTTGAAATTCATAATTACATCAAATTGGCCAATGGTTACAATGTCCTCCTAATTTCAGAGTAATTTAGGATACTATTTCACAATTTTTAAATGCCTAATTCCTAATTTAGTTGTTTTTATCTTAAATATTCAGTTTGTTTCAATTTATTTATGGTTTCATTAAACACAATCTTGTAATAAACCATATTTGAAAATAATATGAATACATACATGTCAGTGAAATATTCAAATCCTTTATAACCTTCATTTTTGTGTTCATAGATATATTTTTTCATTTTTTTTGTTTTTACCCCAACATTGTGTGAAGAACACTATATTAGAAAGGGAAAAGGTGAAAGACAGTGAACACCCATATAACCACCACCTTTGTTCTATCGCTAAATTTTGGCTGTATTTGCTTTATCAGATATGTATACATTCATCAATGCCTTTATCCAACCATCAATCAATCTTATTTTTTATTTACTTCAAAGTAAGTTTCAGACACTGGTATACATGACTGCTATGGCAGTTTAATATCATATATGAATTCCAAAATGAGAACTTGATTATATTTTTAAACTGCTCTCTTCCTCTGGGCATGATGCCCTTTGATTGTACTAAATTCAGAGGTTTCCCTTTTACTTAATTAAATTAAGATAACGGCTTTGAATTGGCAATGTCAGTAGAACTTTGAATCCTCACCCCCTTGGTGGGTGGACACTCACACAAAAAACCACATGGCAGAGGCCCTGGGAAGAGTGATGAGCCTGATAGTTTGCAGCTGAAGAGAATGGAGCAGCTGAGTCTGAAAATAAATAAGCTCTGAGAAGAGAGATGAGCCCTAAGCCAGCCTACAGCTAAGAATGGAAGAAGCAGGTACCACAGAGGCTTGGGAGGAAGAGGAAGGCTGAGAATTTGCAGAAACCACAACCATCTTGCTCCAGTATTTGTCAAAAGATTTTGGTGAGGGAAGTAACTCACTCTTTATGGCCTTGTTACTGTAAGGTTTTCTACAGTCAATAAATACCCTTTATAAAAGCCAAGAGATATCTGGTACTTTGCATAAGCACCCCTTTGACACACTAATAAAGAAATTGATACGAAGGAGTGGGGAAGTGCTTTTGCAATTACCATAACGTTGGAACAGTTTTAGAAATAGATAAGGGGTGTCTTTTTGGAGGAACTGTGAGATGCTTGATAGAAAAGGCCTAGATTGTTTTGAAGAAATTGTTGGTAGGATATGGACACTAAAAAGATGTTTTATGAAGACTTAGAAGTAAATGATGAAACTATTATTGGAAACTGGAGGAAAGTTGATCCATGTTTTAAAGTTGTAGTACCTTTAGCAAGATTGACTCCTGATGTTATATGGAAGGCAGAATATGAAAATGATGGGCCTGGGCATTTAGCAGAAGAACTTTTCAAAGTAAACTTAGAGAATGTGGCTTTGCTTCTCCTTGCAGCTTATAGTAAAATGCTAGATGAGAAAGATCAGCTTAGAACTGAATTGTTGGTCTCAAAGAAACTGAAAACTAATTCAGGAAACTCCAAACCTCTGGAAATTGAGCCCCCAGATGATAGCACCATATTTAAGGACTTAATTAAACTTGGAACTTGTAAATCAAGATTGAAAATGCTGTTATCTAGGAAAGACATGTGGAAAGTCTTACTCTCTGGTGGCTTGGACCCCAGCTCCTGCACACAGGGAGCTGTATGAACAAAATCATGGTCAGTCTTGACTAAAAGGGACATGGAGGAGAGAGATGGAAGGAAAAACAGCTTTAAGAGGAAAACCATGGAAACTGAGGTCTGGAATTAAGACACCTTCATGGGCCAAGATGGAACTCCACCCATGTGTACAGAGAGGGTAAGTTTGCCCTGGAAGTTGAAGAGGATGGATGCTCCAACCCACTGTTCAGGGAGAGTTTTGCTGCCCCAGGCTATAGAGAGTGTGGATCATATTCTCTAAGGGTTGGGGAGGGTAAAATCAACAACCCATAGGTCTGAGTGGGATGGGCTTGTCCCTCATAGATTAGGGAAGGCCACATCACCAACATATTGTCCTGAGAAGGTTGGGTCTGTATGCCTGAAATTAGGGAGAATGTTGCTATCACCTCACTGTACTATGGCAGGTGAGACAGTCCCCAGAGATCAGGGAAGGTGTCCCATCACCCAAATGTTCTTGGAGGGTGAGGTCTGGAGCTCAGTTGCCACCCAGATGCCTTGATGATGGTAGAACCAATAAAATAGCCATTGGGCAAGCCTGTGGAAAGAGTAAGACCCCATGAGGCCCCAGGGAGAAGAAACCATCATCTTAAGAATGACTCTCAGATTTTGAAACCTGCTCTGCTCATGTTTCCCTCCCAATTTTTCCTTATGATTATGCAAATGTTTTTCCTTTGTCTGTCCCTTTGTTATGTTGGAAGCAGATAAATTGTTTTGTAAGTTTCAGAGATCTACAGCCAGACAGGACTTTGCCTCAAGGCAAACTGTATTTCTTTAAATTGATTGTGATATGATTTGGTACTTAGCATTACTGATTTAAGACTTTTTTTTTTTTAATATAGTAGTGTCTTTTTGGAATTCAGAGTGTGGAATGAGGCAGTTTGATATTATTTAAGAATTCCAAAAAGAGATATTGATTATGTTTATAAAAAAGTTTATTCCTCTGGGCATGATACCCTTTGATTTTATTAAATTCAGAGGTTTCATTTTTATTTAATTAAATTAAGATTAGGTCTTTGCTTTGGCCATATTAGTAGGAAGTTGGGTCCCCATCCTCTTGGTAGGCAGACACACACAGATCAAAAGACAAGGCAGAGGTCCCAGGAAGAGAAATGAACCTGAAAGTTTGCAGCTGAAGAGCACAGAGCAGCTGAGCCAGAAAAGAAACAAGCCCCAGGAAGAGAGAAAAGCCTTATGCCAACCTGCAGCTGAGATCAGAAGCAGGAGGGACCATGGAGCCTTGGAAGGAAGATAAATCTGAACTCTTGCTAAGACTGGCAGCCATCTTGCTCCCACAAATGACAACAGACTTTGGTGAGGGAAGTTATTTACTCTTTATGGTCTTGTGACTGTAAGCTTCTACTCCAAACAAATACCCTTTATAAAAGCCAATGGTTATCTGGTACTTTGCATCAGCACCCATTTGGATGACTAATATAATTGCTTACCCATGAGCATGATTATGTAACTTTAAGTAAATTGTTTGCTTTTTAAAAAAATCCTATTTCTCTTTTTTAAGAACACAAAATTATGTATATTACTTTTTAGTTGAATACACAAATTTACTACGGTTTGGGTGGTCAATTCAAGTGATGGTCTCAGCCCCAGCCAGCTGCAGGTAGCTGGTTGCTGGTGCCAGTGAGGTGGCTGCAGTTTCCACGTTTTTCTTGGACCTGTGTCCAAAAGTAGCTGATAGAACTAGCTAGTAGCAACTGTTCCATAATCAATCTTGGGGACGAGGACAGTTCCAGGGACAGTTGAGGAACAATAACCTAGTAGGTTATATAAGCTAATTTGCATATTATATAAACCGAGTAACATGTTATGCTTACTCTTGTATCAATATGTTATTTTATGCCAAGAATGAGACAATAAAAACCAACCAGGCAGCCCAAGGGAAGGTGCTTGTTTGCTGCATGGCTGCTGCCTTGTATGGACTGTTATACTTCTCCTCGTGTGTATTTTTTTGCTTGCCTACCACACAGGTCCCTTTCTTGGATGAAGTTAACAACTACTCAATGAGTTTTGTCAAATGTATATTGTCCATATAATATCTTGAAATATCATCCCTGTAGAAAATTCCTTCCTCTCATACCCTGTCCAGCCAATCCCTGCCAAGCACCAAAGAGTCAAACATGTTCTGGCTTTTTGTACCATGTGTTAGTTTCCTATTATAGACATTTAAGTAGTGAAATACAACAGTATTTACAATTTTTGTAAGGTTTTTAACACTCAGAATAATGTCTGTGAAATTTATCTATGAGGCAGCTTAGTTTAGGGAATGAAAAGGCAAATCTGGAAGGGAGTGGTAAGATGGCATTGGTATAAATGTGCATTCACCATCTCTTTCACAAAAAACAGCTGAGTGAAGGGCAGGATCCTGCTGGAGTGAGCTTTTTTGGGAACCCACAGAGCAGGAGGCTTCAGAACATCGATCTGGAGAGAACTGGAGAAAGATAAATTGCTCAAGGTAAAATCCAGAGTTTCTTCCCCTGGAAGCTGGAAACTGTGGGACAGCTAAGCTCTACTCCCAAGGCAAAGCCACTGTGAGCCCTGAGCCCTGACTCCTGCTGGCCACCCAGCAGAAGGGAGCAATTACCAAGAGTGGGAGGGCTCTGGTGAAGGGTGTAGAGGGGTTTCGTTTCTGTGAGTTTGATTGTCTGGACCCCCTTTGAGCTTTGAGGAACACACTAGCTGGCTTGAGGTGGCACCAGGGAAAGGGGAGAGGTCAATCTGCTGAGGCAGCCTGATTTACCTAGTGACCCTGGGAGAGAGAAACTGGGTGTGGAAGAGGGTGGAGTCAGGCAATTGACTAGTCCTGGGCAGTGACTTAGAGGCTCCAAATCAGCAGGGATCTATCCAACTGCACAGAGTCAAACCTGCCCAGGGGAAAGTGACTGAATAGCTTTCTGAAGAGCTAATTGACCGAATGAGAAAGTTTAGCTCAGTTGAGGAATTTCTGCCCTGAATAAATGAGGTCCCTAGTTAAATTCCTGGCTCCTTTGAGTAGTGATCCACTGGGATATTAAACACCCAGCTGATACTTTAGGACAGGGAAAATATAGATATTATTTTGTATCAGTTTCTCTTGGGTCCTTTATTTTTCCTAAAAAATATATATATATATTACTTAAAATTTTTTTAAACTTTGTTTATTCACTAAAACCCATTTCAAAACTTGCAGAAAGAAGGCTGCAGGGTAATTGATTGATGACACTGGTAGCCTGAGAAGCTCCAGAGGGGCTCAAGTGGGAATGCTGTTCTTCCTTAGTTTTTGTTTGACTACATACTTTTATGATTGTTTGGTTTGTTTGTTTATTTTCTTGTTTTCCTTTCCTATTTCTTCACACACACCCTCTTTTTAAAATTAGGTGCTGCTGGCTTGTTTCTTATTTGCTCTCTTCCTATTCCTTGATATCCCATTTTCTGTGTATACCAATTTTGTGTACCAAGGCTATAACTTTTCCTTCCTTCACCTTTCTATTTTCTGCTTTCTGTGGTTCTTACATTCAACCTCTCTTTGTTTAGTACTCAACTTTTCTAGTTTCTATTTCTATCTTGTTTATTCTTTTTTCTTTCTTTTTAACTTTTTCTTTTTTCCCTTTCTTTTCTCTTTTCTTCTCTCCTCATTATTCTAGCCTCTTAATTGATTCTATATATTTTTCTCTATTCAGTTTCCCACTTCATTGTCGGTACTCCACTTTTTTATTCCTATTACTCTACTCTGCTTACATGAGTTAAATTTTCATTTTCCTAGGACTTACATGATCTCTCTTCTAACTTGTACTATTATTATTAATATTATCCTTTTGCTTTTCTTTCCTCTTTCATTTTTCTCTGGCCCTAGTCTTTTGCCTTCAAAGGAAACTTGAAAACAGCAAAGAATTCGAACAAAAAGAATAAAGTATCAAAAAGGAAACTTAACACACCCACAAAGACAAAAGCTAAATAAAACCCTAAAGTAAACAGAGAAGCTAATCAACTGAATAAACCAATCAAAATAAAAAGATGACCAGAGAGCAACAAAAAATTACAAACCATATTAAGAAACAGGAAGACATGACCCAATCCAATGAACAAACTGAAAACAAGGAAGAGATACAGAACCTTGAAAAACTAATCAAAGTATTCCAAACAAATATCATGGACTAACTTAATGAAGTGAAGGAAGAGATTAAGGATATTAAAAAGACACTTGGAGAACATACTGAAGAAATTGTGAACATATGTAAAAAGATAATAGATATGATGGCTATTAATGGCACAATCCAAGAAATCTAAAAGCTACTGGAAGCACATAACAGCAGATTTGAACAAGCAGAGGAAATAATTAGTAATGTGGAAGACAGCAATCTGAAATCAAACAGAAGTTTCCTACTTAATTGACTGTTTGTCTAAGTTTGTATTGTTCAAAATCCAGCAGGGATTTAGCATTTTAAATGACAACACAAAATGCACAAACATATGCATTATAGGCATCCCAGAGGGAGAAGAGAAAGGAAAGGGGACAGAAGGAGTGTTGGAGGAAATAATGGTTGAAAAATTCTAACCTTATTGAGGGAGATGGAGGTACATGTCCAGGAAGCACAGCACATCATAAATAGTATAAATCCCAACAGGCTTACCCAAGACATATATTTTTCAAACTGTCCAATGTTCAAGACAGAGAGAAAATACTGAAGGTTGCAAAAGAAAAGAGAATCATCACATACTAGGGAAGCTCAATAAGATAAAGTGCTTATTTCTCAACTGAAACCATGGAGGCAAGAAGTCAGTGGTATGACATAGTTGAAGTATTAAAAGAAAAAAAACTTCCACCTAAGAGTTCTCTATCAAGCAAAGCTGGTATTCAAAAATGATGGACAGTTCAAAATATTCCCAGATAAACAGAAATAAGAAAGTATGCTAATAAGAAACCTGCCTGTCAAGAAATACTAAAGAGAGTTCTGCAAGTTGAAAGGAAAGAGAAACAGGAGAGAGAGAGTTGGAGGAGAATGGAAGAACAACTAAAAAAGACAAAAAGAAAATAAAAAGAATATATGACATATATAAACTCAAAGAAAATATGGCTAATGTCAGTAATTCCTTGAGAGTAATAACACTGAATGTTAATGGATTAAATTGATCAGTCAAGAGACACAGATTGGCAGTATGGATAAGGAAATATGACCCATCTATATGCTGTCTACAAAAAACCCACCTTAGATCCAGGGATATAAGGAGGCTGAAAGTGAATGGCTGGAAAACAATCTTAAAAGCAAACAATAACCTAAAAAGGGCAGGAGTACCTATATTAATATAGGACAAAATAGACTTTAAATGCAAAACCATTGTAAGAGACAAAGATGGACACTATATATGAGTAAAAGGGGTAATCTTTCAAGAAGAAAGAACAATCATAAACATTTATGCACCTAACCAGGGTGCCTCAAACATGTGAGGCAAAAACTGGAAAAATTAAATGGAGAAACAGATGCCTCACAATTATGTTAGGGGTCTTTAATACACCATTATCACCATTAGACAGAACATCTCAACAAAGAATCAATAAAGATACAAAACTCTGAATAATATATTAGAGGATTCCGACCTATTAGACATATACAGAACACTATACCAAAATACAGCAGGATATACATTCTTCTCGAATGCATGTGGATCATTCTCCAGTATCAACCACATGCTAGGCCACAGAAAATTTCTCAATTAATTCAGAAGACTGACACTATTCAAAATAAGTTCTCTTACCACAATGGAATGAAGCTGGAAATCAGTAAGGTCCAGAGAACCAGATTAGAAACAAAGATATGGAAGTTAAACAACACATACTTAGACAAACAGTCAGTCAAGGAGAAAATTTCAAAAGAAATCAATAACTACCTTGAAAGTAATGAAAGTGACAATACTACATATCAAGACCTATGGAATTCAGCAAAAGCTATACTGAGAGGGAAATTCATTGTCATAAATGCATAAATCAAAAAAAGGGAAAAAGCTAAAATTGGAGACCTACCTGAACAAATGAAGAAATTAGAAAAAGAACAAAAATGAAACCTAAAGAAAGTAGTATGAAGGAAATAACAAAGACTAAAGCAGAACTAAATAAATAGGAAACAAGAAAGCACTAGAAAAACAAACAAAACCAAAGCTGGTTCTTTGAGAAGATCAATAAACTGGAGAAATCCTTAGCTATACTAACAAAGAAAAAAAAACAGAAGATGGAAATAAACAAATTAAGAAACAAGTTAGGGGATATCACCATCAAACCCGCAGAAATAAAGAGTATCATAAGAGGATACTTTGAAAAATTATATGCCATAAAAAGGATAATTTAGAGGAAATATACAAATTCCTAGAAACACAGACGCAGCCTACATTGACAAAAGAAGAAATTGATGAACTCAACAGAGCAATCACAAGTAAAAACCCCACAACTAAGAAGAGCCCAGGACCAGATGTTTTCACAGGTGAATTCTACCAAACAATCTGGAAAGAGCTAACACCAAACCTGCAGAATATCTTCCAAAAAAAAATAATTAGAAGGAACAATGTCTAACTCATTCTATGATGCCAAAATTACCGTAATACTAAAGCCAAACTATGATACCACAAGAAAGAAAATTAGAAACGAATCTCTCTAATGAACCTACATGCTAACTAAAATCCTCATCAAAAGACTTGCTAAATGTATTCAACAACAAATGAAATGAATTATACACCGTGACCTAATGGGTTTTATTTCTGTTATGCAAGGATGGTTCAACATAAGAAAATCAATGTAAAACATCACATAAATAGATTGAAAAAAAAAATCAAATGATCATCTCTATAGCCACAGAAAAAGCATTGGACAAAATACAGCATGCTTTCCTAATAAAAACACTGCAAAAGATAGGAATAAAAGGAAACTTGCTGAACATGATAAAGGGCATATATGAAAAACCCACAGCTAACATCATATACAATGTTGAAACACTAAAAGCTTTTCCTTTAAGATCAGGAAAAAGACAAGGATGCCCACTACCACTGCTCCTATTTAACATTATCTTATAAGTACTTCTTAGA
The DNA here is from genome assembly GCA_029593785.1 of Cabassous unicinctus. Lineage (NCBI taxonomy): Eukaryota > Metazoa > Chordata > Mammalia > Cingulata > Chlamyphoridae > Cabassous > Cabassous unicinctus. Next base: position 27,921 of record JAQZBX010002277.1, read on the forward strand.
GCACTGAGGCAAGTAAAAGATATAAAAGGCATCCAAATTGGAAAGGAAGAAGTAAAAATTTCACTATTTACAGATGACATGATCCTATACATAGAAAGCCCTGAGAAATCCACAACAAAGCTTCTAGAATTTATAAAAGAGTTTAGCAAAGTCACAGGCTATAAGATCAATGCATAAAAGTGAGTAGCATTTCTGTACATGAATAACAAACAATATGAGGAGGAAATCAAGAAAAAGATATCATTTACAATAGTAACAAAAATCAAATACCTGGGAATAATTTAACAAAGATATAAATGACTTATACACAGAAAACTACAAAGCACTGTTAAAGAAAATCAAAGAAGACTTAAATAAATGGAAGAATATTCCCTGCTCATGGATAGGAAGACTAAATATCATTAAGATGTCTATCCCACCCAAACTAATATACAGAATTGATGCAATCCCAATAAAAATCAACATAGCACTTTTTACTGACTTGGAAAAGCTAACTATGAAATTTATTTGGAAGGACAAGAGGCCTTGAATAGCCAACGACATATTGAAAGAGAAAAATGAATTTGGAGGAATGACACTACAGGACTTTAAAACATACTAAAAAGCTACAGTGGTCAAAACTCCATTTTATTGACAAAGTGATAGACATATTGACCAATGGAACTGAATTCAGTGTTCTCATAAGATCCTCACATATAAAGTATTCTGATATTTGACAAGGCCACCAACCCCACACAATAGGGAGATAATGCCTCTTTAATGGTACTTGGAGAACTGGATATCCATATCCAAAAGAATGAGAGAGGAACACCATTTCACACCTCATACAAAAGTAAACTTAAGATTGATAAAAGTTCTAAACATAAGTGCCAAGACCATAAAGACCTTGGAAAACAATGTACTGAAGCATCTACAGGACCTTGTAAAAGGAAATTTCTTCATGAACTTCACACTCAAATCACAAGCAGAGAAAGAAAAAAATAGATAAATGGCATCTCCTCAAATTAAAACCTTTTGCACCTGAAAAGAGTTTGTCAAGAAAGTGAAAAGGCAGCCTACACAATGGGATAAAATATTTGGTAACAATATATCTGACAGGAGACTAATATCCAGCATAAATAAAGAAATCTTACACCTGAAAAATAAAAAGACAAATAACCCATTTAAAAAATGAACAAGTGAATTGAATAGATACTTCTCCAATGAAGAAATGCAAATGGCTAAAAAGCCCATTAAAAGATGCTCAACATCACTAGCTATTAGGGATTGCAAATCAAAACTACAATGAGATATCATGTTACAAATGTTAGACTGGTGGCTAGTAAAAACCAGAGGACTACAAGTGTTGGAGAGGCTGTGGAGGAATGGGAACCCTCATCCACAGATGGTGGAATGTATAATGGCCCAGCCATTGTGGAGGACAGCTTGGTGGTTCCTCAAAAAACTAAATATAGTTCTGCCATATGACCCTGCAATTCCACAGCTGGGTATATACCCAGAAGAACTGAAAGAAAGGACATGAACAAATATACGCACACCAATATTCAAAATGGCATTATTCACTATTGCCAAAAGTTGGAATCAACCCAAATGCCTACCAACAGATGAAGGGGTAAACAAAATGTGGTATATACTTACAATGGAATATTACTCAGATGTAAGAGGGAATACAGTATAAACACATGGGATAACATGGATGAATCTTCAGGACCTTATGTTGAGTGAAGCAAGCCAGGCTTTGAAGGACAAATATTACATGACTTCTCTGATGTGAATTAAGCAAATCGAGCAAACTCAGAGAACTAGAGTCTGGAAGATAGGTTTACAGGAAATAGGAAGGGAGAAGAAGTTTGTGAGCCAACGCCCATATGGCCAAACTCTATTATAAGGTAGAAGTGAGTAGTTGTGCAAAGAGGAGATATGATAGGGTTGTAGGGGTATAATTGGTTTGGGTGGTGCAAGTTGACAGGTGGATACGGTGGGGAGGATGGGTTGCATGGTCCATGGAACTGGGGGAGTATTGGTGGAGGGAGCTGGTGAACACTGGGGACTGGTGGGTACGTGGGTGAAACTACTATGTTGAGAAAACTCTTATGGCAATATGACAAGGAAGGGTTACTGGCTTAGGATGTGGAATGGGGGTCATTTGTAAAAGGGTGCATCTGGGATTGTCCTTTAGAGAATGTGTGAGTGATCATTTTATAATAGGGTGCTGTATCAGTGGGGGGACCCCAACATAATGAGTGGGAAGGAGGAGACTGGATATGTTCTCAGAGGGGAGAGTGCCTCTTGAGAGAATGGCCAGTTCCTAATAGGGGAGGAAAGGCAAATGTGTCCAGGCCTCAGCGTTGATGGAAGTATCTATGAATTTTGTCCTTCAAGGAGTGAAGTCTGGTGACTCCATGGACCCTGAGGGGAGGGGGAGGGAAGAATAGAATAGATTGAAGAAAGGGTACTTAGGGGGGCAATGGAAGTGTTCTGCATGATCTTGCAATGATGGATACAGGCCTTGTTAAATTTCATCAAAAAATTATAAAAATGTATGGACTAAAATGTAAACCATAATGTAAACCATTGACCATGGTTGGTAGCTATATTTCAATATTTATACATCAGTTGTAACAAATATACCATCCATATGTAAAAAGATTAATAATAGGGAAGGGGGAATGGGGGAATGATGTTGGGTATATGGAAGTCTCCTATATTCTGTATGTAGATTTACTGTAACCTAAAACTTCTTTGAAGTGTATATAAAGAAAAATTAAGACACTGGGGAAGAAATGGAAGAAAATGCCACTGTACATACAGGACAGCTGATATTACAGTGATGATAGGCAAAACATCAAAAATTTTAATTTTATTTTATTTTACTTTTAAATTTTCATTTTTAAAAATACCCCCAATTTTTTTTACTTTATTTTATTTTCTCTTAATTATTATGTATTTTATTTCTTATGTTTGAACCTATCATTATTATTTCATTTTCTTATAAAACAAATTTGGCAATATTCTTGGCTTCATTTTTGAAGATGTTCATATCACAGAAGGCTCACAACTATGGCAGGGGAGGATCAATGGGGAGGTGTGAGTGATGGGGAATACATGGGAGGAAGTTCACCTTGGCATACATATAACTAATATAAACATATTCAAATGTTCATGGGACATTTCCACAGTGAGTAGGGAATCACACAACAACCAAAAGATTATTGAATTCCTATCCTGGGGAGCTCTGCCACATTATCTAGTTTAACAGCAACAATACCCCAAGTATATGGGCATTGGCTAGTAAAGAAAGATGGTCAATTAATGGGTCCTTGATAGTGATGACTAGGCTTATGAGCTTTTGCTCTTGAATTTGCAACTTAGCCTAGTGTTACAGAGTGCCTAAGAGTTATCCCTGAGAGCCTCCTTGTTGCTCAAATGTGGCCTTTTTCTAAGCCAAACTCAGCATATAAATGCATTACCTTCCCCACCAGTGAGGGTCATGACTCCCAGGAATGAGCCACCCTGGCACTGAGGGATTGCTACCAAGTACCTCCTGGTGATACAACTGGAAACAGACCTTGAATAAATGGCAGAAAATGTAAAGACACATGAGTATGTATGGCTAAGAGACTTCAAAATTAGTCAGGAGTTCATCAAAGAGGTAACACTAATGCACATCTCAGCAGGATCTCATAGATGGCGAAGCTAGATACTCCTCCAAATAGTGGGGATCCTGAGGAATCTGGGAAAACCCAGGTCCTACGGTCATGGCAGACAACTCAGGATATTGGTGCCTTGCCAGTGAGCCCTTCTTTGGTGTTTGTGCTCCCGAGTGTGACAGAGTTGGACTCAGAGTGACTTCTTTACATATGCCCCTTCTGTCTCTTGTATTTGAACTTGTAGTTGGTGCTGGAATTGGTAGGTGTACATCCAAGAGTCTTGAAACACTGAGCTGTCCATGTGCCAGCTTGGCCTTGAGCCTCACTGGAGTTGCTACACCTACTCTCCCATTCATTGAACTCATCCAGGACAAATAACAAGGTGGTGAGGATGGACAATCACCACACCAAGGAGGTGAGAGAGTCTACAACTGTAAGCAAGAGTTCTATCCATCAGCCATATGGGATTAAAGCTCCCTCTCAATTAGAGCCAGAGTGGGCATCACCATCCCAAAATCCTCAGGATTGGGGAATAAAATATGGACTAAAGTAGACTTACTGATATTCTATAGACCTACTGTGATTCTAGCAATGGAAGAAATTGTATTATTGTATCATTGATGTGGAGGCAGTGGACACTGGAGGTGCTCTAGTCAGGGAGAGGGAAAAAGAGGTGCAATATGGGGGCACTTTCAGGCCTTGGAATTGACCTGAGCGACATTGCAATGACAGATACAAGCCATTATATATCTTGCAATATATATAAATCCCACTACAGAATTGAGTGGTAGAGAGAGTAAACTACAATTTAAACTATAATCCATGCTTAGTGGCAATGCTCCAAAATGTTTTCATCAATTGCAATGAACGTACCACACTAATGAAAGAAGTATTAAAGTGGAGAAAAGTGTGAGGTAGGGGGAATGGGCATATTGGAATCCCTTATTTTTTTTTTTTATGGAACATTTTATATAATCTAAGTATCTTATAAAAATAAACTTAAAAATATATTTAGAAAAGATAAATCTAGGACCTGGCAGAAAGTCATGGCCATGAAACACATGACCACGGAATCCCACCTGGAAATCCTCTGAGGGAACCCACACATACACACACCAGAAAGCAGCAGGAAGGATCTGTGGGAAATTCCCTTGATCATCCAGGATCAAGGGAAAGCCCAGCATATCCTCAAGGGGCCTTATCATGGGTCCCCTGAGGAATTGATGGGTGGGTTAATCAATCAAAAAAGCAAGCAACTGGGACCCATCCTCCAAACATTAACAAATGGGAAAAATAATTAATAGTTTAAAAAGCAAGTGAAGAAGTTAAATCAACCCTTTTTTCCCCCTCTCTTCTGGGACCAGCCTTCAAGTATACCTGGTACCCATAATCTGTTATTTTCTTTTTTTTCTCTCACTTTCCTAATAAACTACTGGCCTAACTAAACCGGCATGATCTTTTTTGTAACATAGCCAAGAACTTAGAGGAAATCTGGCAATATATACTTGGTGAGCAGCCAGCCAGGAGAAGATAATCTTCCTCATAATCACCTCAATGGTGAGTGAGTCTAACTATGGATTACAGCCTGTTTAGTGTCCTTTTTTGGTTATCCATTTTAAAGGGGTTTCCATGTGGGTTGCTACAGGACATAATGCTAAGCTGAGGGCAGGAGCCAGGTCATGGGACACCCCCCCCCCATGTCCATGCTGCATGCCCAGGTGTGTAAGACCTGACCCTGCTTGGGAGGGTGGGGGCATATGACAGAGGCTCAAAGTAGGACCCTGCTCAGACAAGGGGTCCAGGGCTGAGCTCCAGGCACAGCAGAACTGCCTTTTCCAGCCTGGAAGTGACATGTATATGCTAAAGTCCTGGCTTTTTAAGCAGCTACACCAGCCCCCAGAGTTGGCTGCCACCGCCTTCTCCTGCAGCCCCTACCCCCATCAGTGGCAGAGATGGCAGAAAGATTTGGAGGCTTGAGTATGCCCCTCCCCCATGTGTCTGCACCTGGGCCTACCTTCCTACTGACCACACCCAGCTCTCCAGAGTCTGGGATGGGGCAAGATGGCAATGGCAGGCAGTGATAAGGTGGGTGTCATGGGGTTATCCATGTTTCCTTTCCCAGGGAGTCACAGACCAGGGTCTGTTTTCACAACTCACCTCAACTCCACATTTAATGTTCCTACTACTGAATTTCTCATTTCCAGTTTGTAAACTGCCTTGTAATGTCTTAGAAACTGAAATGTATTTGTAGTGAAGTTTGTGTTCCACCCATGGCCAGAGGAGGTTATTGCCTTGGACCTGGAATCCTGTTAGCTGGAATAATTGAGCTCTAATCTCTTAATGGGCTTTTGATGTCTGGTGTAGCTGTGAAACTCCCAAGTAAAGCCATAAAATAAAACTGCTTCCTAAGACCTCTGTAAGAATAGGAGAAAAAAACAAAGAGAGAAATGAAAAAAAGGGGACTGTTTAAATGAACTGTTGTACTAGGAAGAATCTTATGTTTTGGGGACTTCAGTTGTGGGGTAACTGCTTCCAACATCTCTCACACATTCATATTAGGTGCTTTGATCTTAATTTTGGTTGCAGGCATCTCCCAAGACCTACTTCATCTGTAAGAATGCCTGGGAGCAAGGGCTTTTTGACTCCCAGTGTAACTGGATTTTGTGTAGGTCCTTGGCTAAACTGCAATAAATGAATTTCAAGAGCATACCACATTGATTAGGCCAGTAATTTATTAAGGTATGGAGGGAAGAGAAATGGGAGAAAATAACAGATCATGGGTCCCAGGTAGAGAGGAAGGGGCTGAAGAGTGATAAAGTGGGCTGACTTACAGACTATAATTGCCCATTATAGATTATAAATGCCCAGGTTTACTTGTGTGGCCATCATGGCAGGGAAAAATGGTGAAAGCAGGGCACAGAAGGCAGGAACAGGGGTCAAAATGTAAGAGAGATGGTGGGTTCAGCCTTTGTGCTTGCTTTTTAAACCATTAATTATTCTGCCTCTTTGCTAATGACACAGGAGGAGTTTCAGTTGTTTGCTGTTTTGATTGATTACCCCATCCATCAATCCCCCAGGAGGGCCCAATTATAAGGCCCCTGGAGAATATCCAGGGCTTTTCCTGGCTTCCAGAGGAAATCTTATTCTGAATGGGAGAATCTCATATCCAATGTTGATATTTTCATATCTCTATTGGGAACTCACACCATGGATTATCAGACACATCTTAATTATTGGAAATAGAGACATTTGTGTCTTTGAATCTAATCAGCATACAGAGGATTGCAAAGACCAAAGAACAAAATCTGAAACCTCATTTTTAAGATTCTGTTTCTCACCACTCCCAGTAACAAGCTGTATCAGTCAGAGTTCTCTAGAGACACAGAAACATCAGGAGATATCTGAGATATCTGCAAATATGAAATTTATAATATTTTCTCCTGTGACTGTTGGAACACAGAAGTCCAAATTCTCTAGGGCAGGCTGCAAACTGAGAATTCCAATGAAAGTTTTAACAAAATTTTCCAGGGGAACCTAACTGGCCGAAGTAGAGATGGGAATTTTCCCTTCTTACTGCTGAAATCATCACTTCTCCTCTAAAGGCCTTCAACTGATTTGGTGATATGTCTCTCATTGTTGAAGGCAAATTCCTTAGTTGATTGTAAATATAATTTCCTTCATTGATTGTAAAAGGTAATCATATATAGATTCAATCAACTTACTATTGATTAAAGACCATGAAATGTACTCACTGCAACAAGTAGGCCCGTGCTTACTTGATCAAACAACCAGGCGTGGATTTCTGACCAAGTTGACACACGAGTCTAACAATTACAGCAGATACATTAAAAAATATATATACAAAAGATTGTTACATAGCTGTAATCACTGGTGAATTATACCAAATTATACTTAAATAATATATTAAGTGTGTTTATAGCAAATGATAAAACTCACTACACAACCCTGGATAAAATAGAATTTTAAAAATAATTTAGTGTACTACCACATGTCCCAGATTCTTTTGACCCAAAGAAAGTGTTTTACTTTAATCCTATAAGCACACATTTTTAAGACTCTCAAAGATTTATTTTTTAATCTTCTAAATATCTTATTTCAAATTCTGTGTATCTCTTTGTTTTTATTTATTATTTTTCTTCCTTTTTGCCTTCTGTTCTTCTCTCCTTTCCTTCTTTTCCTTTTTTACAATATATATATATTTCAAAATAGAAGTGCTTTATTTACTTTTAATTTTTTAAATTTATATTTTATTAGAGAAGTTTTGAGCTTACAAAACAATCATACATAATGTGCAGAATTCACATACATGACCACTCCACCAAAACCTTACATTGTTGTGTATTATTTGTTACAGATTATGAATGAACATGATCAGCCTATTAACAGTAAGTATGATCCATAGCACACATATGGTATATTTTTCCATATGTCTCCTATTATTAACACCATGTATTAGTATTGTATATTTGTTATATTTCAAGAAAGAACACTCTATTATTTGTACTGTTAACCACAGTCCATCTTCTAACACGTGGTTCACTGTGTTACACAGTCCCATACCTTATACAAAATATCCAATGGGTACACTCAGAGGCTCACATTTTCATCACAGAGTTGTGCAATCATTGCCTCAGTAACTTTTTGATTGTTTTCCTTAGTTGAAAATAAAAATTCCCATATGTACTATTATTCACATTTAGTGTTGATATATTTCCTTCTTTGTCATTGAAACAAGAATATTACCATATTGCTGTTAACTATAGTTGATAAGTTACTGTAGCAGTTTGATATCAGTTATGAATTCCAAAAATAGATTTTGGATTTTGCTTGTATACTGGTCTGTTCTTCTGGGCACGATTAAGTTATGACTAGGGCTTTCATTGGGCCATGTCAGTATAGGGTGTTGAGCCAGCCCCATGGTGGGTGGGGTCTGAAAGATAAAAGACATGGCAAAGGACAGAGTTGGAGTTTTTGAGTTGGAGTTCTGATGTTGGAGTCCTGAGCTGGAGCCCCAGGAAATAAGCATACAGAAGAGCTTGGTCATGAGGAAGGAGAGAAGGCCCCGGGAAAAGAGCCATTCTCGTGATAGTCTACAGCTAACCTTGTAGAGAGAACAAGCAGCTGAACCTGGAGAGAACCAAGGCCTGGGAAGATAGGAACTCAGAAAGCCAAACCCCTCACAGGGTTGGGTGAGGGAAGTAATCTATGCTTTGTAGCCTGGTAACTGTAAGCTTCTACCCCAAATAAATACCCTTTATAAAAACCAACCAATTTCTGGTATTTTGAATTAGCACCCCTTTGGCTGACTAATACAGTTACATTAATTGTACTTTTTCCATGTGTCACATAATCTTACCACCTTTTAATAGTGACATATATTTGTTCTAGATCATAGAAGAATATTTTTTATTTGTATTATTAACCACAATCCTCATCCACCTCTGGGTTCGCTATGTTAATCAGTCCCTCAATTATTCTCTAGCTTTCTTTCAATTGACATTTTCATTTCTAGACTACCCCTTTCAGCCAGAATCCCCTTTATAGACCAGCCATGTTAGTTTTATTCACTATAATGTTTTATCATTTTCACACTTTCAAAGTCAAGCTAATTCAAAATTCCACATACATTAATATTACAACATTTCTCAGCCCATCCTATCTCCTAGTAACCTTTACTGTAGATTGTAATTCTATGTGTTTCTTTTTTAAATTTAGCTAATAATAGTGAGACCACACAATATTTGTCCTTTTGTGTCTGGCTCATTTAACTCAGCATAATATTCTCATGTTCATCTATGTTATCATATGAGTTTCAATTTCATTTCTTCTTAGAGCAGCAAAGTATTCCAACATATGTATATACAACATTTTGTTTATCCACTCATCTTTGATGGACACTTGGGTTGTTTCCAGTTTTTAGCAATTGTGAACATCAGTGGGTAAATGTCTGTTTGCATTACTGTTTTCAGTTCTTCTAGATATATTCTTAGTAGAGGGGTTGACAGATTATAAGTCAGTTCTATATTGAGCTTTCTGAGGTACCACCAAACTGTCTTCCACAAAGGTTGAACAATTCTATATTCACACCAACAGGGAAGGACTGTTACTATTTCTCCACATCCTCTCCAGCACATTTTTCTTTAATAATGACCATTCTATTAGGTGTGAGATGATATTACATTGTAGTTTTGATTTGTATTTCACTAATAGCTAGTGATTTTGAACATTTTTTCATGAGCTTTTCCACCATTTGCATTTCTTCTTTAGAGAAATGTCTAAGTCTTTTGCCCATTTTTAAATGGGATTTCTTGGTATTTTATTATTGAGTTATATGATTTCTTTGTATAGCATGGAAATCAAACTGTTATCAGATATGTGTTTTCCAAATATTTTCTCCCATTAAATGGGTTGCCATTTCACGTTCTTGACAAAATCCTTTGAATCACAAAAGTGTTTAAGTTTGATGAGGTCTCATTTATCCATTTTTTCATTTATCACTCATCTTTCTGTTGTAAAGTTTAAGAAACCCTAACTACCAACAGATCTTAATGTTTCCTTATATTTTCCTCTAGGAGTTATATTGTTGTCAAGTTTATATTTAAGTCTTTGATTCATTCTGAATTAATTTAGTCACTCTTATAAATGGAATTTTTTCTTGACTTCCTCATCAAATTGTCTGTTACTAGTGTGTAGAAACACTACTGAATGTTGAATATTCCTCTTGTATCCTGCCACTCTGCTGAATAAATTTATTATGTCTGGTAGCTTTGTTTTAGATTTATTGGAAAATTCTATTTGTAGGATCATATCATCTGTGAGTAACAAAAGCTTTTTTTCTCCATTTCAAATTTGTATGCCTTTTATTTCTTTTTCCTCCCTTATTGCCCTAGGTAGAACCTCTAGCACTATATTAAATAATAGTGGTGACAATGGGCATCCTTGTCTTGTTCTCATCCTGTAAATAAAAGCTTTCAGTCTTGTACCATTGGGTACAATGTTAGCTGTGGGTTTTTCATATATGCCCCTTATCATGTTGAGAAAGTTTCCTTTAATTCTTATTTTCAGAGAAGATTTTATGAAGAAAGAACACTGTATTTTTTTAAAAGCCTTTTTTTTTGTCAATTGAGATGATCATGTGATTTTTCTTCTTGGGTTTATTAATGTGAGGTATTATGCTGATTGTTTTTCTTGTGTTGAACCACACTTGCATGCCTGGTATGTAATCCATTCAATCATGATGAATAATTCTGTTAATGTGTTGTTCTATTCTATTAACATATTTTCTTAAGGATGTTTTCATCCTTAATCATTAGGAAATGCGTAATTTTTTTTTCATCATATCTTTATTTGGCTTTGGTGTAAATGTGATATATTCACCACTCTTTTTAGACTTTTAGTTACTTTTTAAAATGTAATCTTCATTTTGAGACATTTCTAAGCCTCTGTCTACTGTATTTTCTTTTCAAGATATAGCACTGCCTTTAGTAGTTCCTGCAAAGATGGTTTCTTGGTTAAAAACTCTCTCAGTTTCTATTTATTTATGAATATCCTAACTCACCCTCATTTTTAAGGACAATCTAGTTGTATATTAGATTCTTGGCTTACAATTTTTCTCTTGCAGTCCCTTGCCTCCATTTAGTTCCCTGATGTCCTGTTCAATTCTTTACTTTATTTTATTTATCTGATTTTTTGTATGTTTGCTTATGGAAGCCCTGTATTCAAAGTCACTGATGAAATCTTCTTCCTCTTCAAATCTCCTATAATATGCCTCCAGTGTATTTTTAATTTCATTTATTGTGCTTTTCATTCCTATAAGTTCTGCTATTTTTCTATGTATGCATTCAAATTCTTCTTTGTGCTCAGCCAATGACTGCTTAATAGCCCCAATTATCTTTAGCTGTCTCACTAAAATACAGTGCATGGTGCCTCTCCTATTGAGTTATTGGTTAGGTTGGTCACTGACCCCTAAAGCAATAAAGGTATCTAATACATCTCTGGTTATGCTCCTAAAGTGGAGAGTACACTGCAGTTTCAGTCTCCTGCAGCAGCCAAGATGGCTCAACATGACCAGATGTACAATGATCATTGCTTCCAGATTGGCTCTGTTTCACAGTGCTGAAGGATGCTATGCACCAGGCAACTGAATCACTGAATCCTTATCTTCCTAGTCTCTCTCTAGGATCAACAGTATTCAGCATGCTGGTAGTGTGAAGGACATACCAAGTGGAGCAATAATTACTAGAGTAATGTGAGTAGAATTTAAGTAATCATAAATGGCATTGTGGCCTGCTCCCATGGAGAAAAAAACATGTATTGTATTGCAAACCTGGAGCTTAGATTTATTAACTGCAGCTCAAAGAGGAAACTGCATTGATTAGTATTAAGTACTGTACCTGTATGCCTGATGAATAATATAATATCTCTTCTGTTCTAGAACATATGCAGAGGGATATTGAACATGTTAAAAAGTCAGGGTAAACTTAATTCAATTTCTGTGTAATTAATGAATGTGCTTATAATACAGAAGAATGGCTCTCTTAAGTACTGTTTTTATTTTACTTGCTATATGCCTGTGTTTTGTTGTTGCCTATGCTGTCTTTGTGAGCTTATGTCTGGGGCAATGTCTCTCTTCACATCTCTCCTAGCTGTCCTTGCATAACTACCACTGTGGGAACTGGGATTGACAATTTATATCAAACCCAGCAGGTCTACCACAATCTCTCCATAGAATTAAACAACAACATAAATAAACTGGGAAGTATGTGGTTACCCATCAACTTTGGGAAGATGCAGCCTCTGAAGACATCTGCCCTTTTCACTCTCATGCTCCAGTATGACATGGCTGGCTCCCTTTTTGGGCCTGCTTAACACCATCTTCTTTATACTTTTAGTTGGACCATGTATTTTAAATTCTATTTAAGTTTATTTCTTACACACTCAATGCCTTATTAGTAATGTGGGGATTCATCCATTTCCAACCAGTGTGATGAACCTATTTCCCTCAACTGCAATAGAGTAGCCAGAGTGTTTTACACCAGCAGGAAGTAGCTACAGAAGAATGAACATCACCCTTCAGTGCCCCTTTAAAAATAAGGATGTAAACACTCTGAGGAAGAGTTGAGGCATGTTAGTATACTGAAAGGGGATAGGCAGCTGAGGTCTGCAGACAACATGGCTTAAACACAACATTTCCAGCAGAGAACATGGCCTTGAGACACTTCCCAGAAAACTCCTGAGGGAACTCATGAGACCCCAGCCATGAGAATCTCATTTGGAACAAGATGGAAAACCACCAATACCCTCAAAGGGCCTCACCATTTGACCCTGAGAACTGAAAGATGGAACAACCAATAATAACAGCAAACAGCTGGGATCTTATCCCCAACATTATGAAAGGGGAGGAGGAAAGATTTTTTAAAAAGCCTGACCTGGGTCCCCACACACACAACTCACTTTGCAGTATGCCTGCATCCATACCTTGGCATGGACCATGTTTTTTTTTCTTAATAAACTCTGCTCCCTTGCCTAACTTATGGCATGTCCTTAAATTCTTTTATGTGACATAAGCCAAGAACCTAGAAGCCCAGAAACCAGAGCTATCCAGTAGCAGTAGTGCAGAGCATAGCAAATGGCAACATAGCAATCAGCACATCATCACACGGAAGTAAAACTGGTTACAAGCAATATAGCTATGAAACTATGAACAGCACATGCTGGGTGAGAAATCAATTTTTTTATTGTCAGAAAAGTTACAATCATCTTAGGAACAGTAACTGAAATAAGCAATGTACAATTAGGGTTAAATTGCCTCTAAAGAAATACTTTGGGGAATGCAGATGTGACACAGTTACAATGAGAGTAATAGTAGATGCCTAGTCAGTGCTCCCAGATACATCAATAAGAAAATCAGAACTTGGAGGAATTGGAGTTCTCAGGAGGTTGAAATACCCATGCAAAGGAACTCTGTGAAAATAGTGAGATTGTCTATACCTTTAATTATTTTGCCATCTCCCTGAAGTTAAAGGATAAAATGAAAATAATATTCTATAAAGTAAATGAAGATGATGCACATTGTTCACAAATAAAAAGCCATTATTGGCATCAATAGAAGGTTTATCTTGAATTCTACATAGAGCAGATTGACAAAAATAGCTTTTTGAAATAAAAGAATTAAGATATTTTTTGTTTCATTTTCTTTCCTAACTCTGTTCTTAGATGTTTATTTCAACAATCAGAGAAGCTAAGTACATTGCATGATTTAAAATGAAATCAAGGTCCATAAACCTTTCAGTTATTCAGTCAAATTTACACTGTTTCTGTAAATATATTCTTAAGCTCTACCTGGAAATATTCAGTAAGTATTTTTAAATATTCTTCAGTGGCAAATGGTCAGTTCACACATGTTAAGAGAGCCACTAAAACAGCCTGCTTTTTGAACACTGAACAGCTAACTACCAGGTGACTAAGATGATTGCTCCTTATCTTTGGTTGGCTGTACAAAAATGTTTCTGTAAAAGGTCAATGAAGAGGATTTTGGGAAGATGGTGTCAGACTAACAGGCAAAGCTAAATACTTTCACAAAAAATTGGAGAAAGAGGCAAAAGCTGTCCAAGAGACCTGCTTTGGAAGTCAGCATACCAGGAGAGTGCTACACAATTCCAAGGAGGTGAGGGACAGAGTGATGAAGTAGCAGAAACAGCAAACATGTGTTATCAAACCTCTACAGTGGCCTGGAAGGGCACCCCTCCCCCAGGACCAAGATATTAAGCTATAGTAAAATCCCTGGCTCACTGCAGCTAAGAGGGGAACAGACATCTTCCTCTCATCAGCTGTTTCAAGGAAAAAGGAAGGGGCAGTTGGGAGACTTTTCTTCATTGAATTCAGCCAGCAGAGCCTGCTTTGAATCTCCACTCTGTAGACTCAACAAAGGAACACAAGAAAGCTGAGACTGAAGCACCTACATGAAAAGATGTGCTGACCAGCGCCATCTTCTGGCTTATCTGGAAATTGCATGGACAAAAATTGTTTTCCCTTTTCTTTATATCCTAAACACTGGGAGAAAATTTGTGCCCCATTAGTGAGACTCTGGCCAGATGTGGATAATTTAAGCTGAGCAATTTTAGAGACAGAATAAGTTGAACCTAATTTCAAAGAAGAGCTGTGAAAAAAAAAAAAGCATTGGTCAGAGAGAAATTGGCCATCAGAATAAATTCACCATACTCAGATGCCTAGACATCAGCAAAAAATTACATGCCATACTAGGTAATAGGAAAAGAGGACCCAGCCAAAGAAACTAACTAAATACCTTGAAGAAATACAGGATTTAAGACAATTAACCAGTGACAATCACACAACTCTCCTAAATCAGTTCAAAGAATTTAAAGAAAATATGACTAAAGAAAAAAGGATATTAAGAAGACACTGGGTGAGCATAAAGAACAATTTTAAAGTCTGCAAAGAAAAGTAACAGAACTTATGTGAAAAAATGTCATGTTATAAGAGATTAAAAGTACCCTGAGATGCACATAAGACATTTGAATTGCTTGAAGACAGAATTAGTGAAATTGAAGGAAGAACATATGAATTGGAAGTTACAAGAGATCAGAAAGAGAAGAGAATTGAAAAATGGAACTGAGTCCCAGGGAATAACAACACAAAACACCCAAACATTGACATTATTGGTGTCCAAGAAGTAGATGAGAATGGAAAAGGGGCAGAAAAATATTTTAGGAAATAATAGCTGTAAATTTTCAAACCCTAAAGAGAGACATAAATATCAATATCCAAAAAGGACAATGCTCCCCAAACAGGATAAATCCTACTAGATCTATCACAAGAAACATCCTATTCAGATTGACAAATATCCTAGATAAAGAGTGATACTGAAAGCAGCAAGAGACAAGCAAAGCATCACATACAAGGGAAACTCAATAAGATTAAGTGTTGACCTCTCAACAAGAAACCATTGGGGCAAGAAGAAAATGTTATGACATATTTAAGGTACTGATAGAGAAAAACTGCCAGCCAAGAATTCTGTATCCAGCAATATTGTCCTTCAAAAATAATGGTGAGAACAACGACTCCACAGACAAAGAAAAATGGATAGAATATGTTACCAAAAAACCAGAGTTATAAGAAATACTAAAGAGAATGCTGCAGACAGAAAGGAAAAAACAAGGGTGAGAGACTTGGAGAAGAGTGTAGAAATGAAGATTGTTAGGAAAGGTAAACTGAATGGTGAGAAGGCAAACAATAGATCAATATGACAACAGAGAGCTGAAGGATAAAATGGATGAAGTAATGCCTTTACAGTAATAACATTGAATGTTAATGGGTTGAACTTCCCAATCAAGAGACACAGACTGATTGATTGGATAAAAAATATGAGCAGTTTATAAGTTGTCTACAAGAGCACCACCTCAGTTGTAAAGACACAATGAAGTTAGAAGGGAAATTTTGGAAAAAGATATTCCATGCAAATATTAACCAAAAATGAGCTGGTGTAGTGATACTAATATCAGAAAAAAAAAATATATATGACATGCAAAATTGTTATAAGGGTGAAGAAGGTCATTATATATTAATAAAAAGGGCAACTCTCCAAGAAGAAAGAACTATGCTAAAAATTTATGCACTGATATCAGTATATAATAAGTACCTTGGGGGAAAGATTGTGAACAAGAAATTAAAAGTATGACATAACTGCCTTGAGCATATAGGAGCAGGAGTTAGATGTAGATATGTTTAGAGTTCTCTCCTGCCTCAGGAATGTAACATTATCTTAGTCTGTGTAAGGAGAATATCCTTGGGAAACTTTACCCCAAGCACTTGACTCTGTCTTTGCTGGTTCCTTATATTAGGTATACGTTAATTTTATGTCCCTGCTTAGCATTCCATGAATAGCAATAACCTTTAGAACAGGACGTTTTGCAGACTTCATGTCTCTATTTGGGGGATCTGGCCACTTCCCCATGGACAGGCACAGTTGGTTTGGAATGCTTTAGTCACTCAGGAGTTGCAAAATCGCCAAGAGATCTGAAGTTTCAGACCTCCTTAAAGGGGACAGTCCCTCGGCTGCCGGTCGAAATCTCACCCAGGAGGGGACATTCTGCCTGGGACTGTGATTCTGATGGGGGACTCTGACCAGTAGTTGAATGGGACTTCCCAGTCTCATGAAAGACCAAATGTTGAGTTTCCCCCCAGTTTGGTGAGTGATTGTAAATTTACTCTCTCTCTCTCCCTTTGCACTATCTAATTGGTTTATCACATTATATTGTGAGCAATCAATAACTGTGATCATTTAAATGTTTATTAATATTGGATCATCTACATATCAATTATCAAATAAATTGCTAATTTTCATTTGTGCCTTGAGTATCTGCCCTTTCTTTAGCAAAACATGCATCTAACTTGAGTGCACCAATATATATGAGGCACACAATGAAAAAACTGAAGGGAGAAATAGATGTTTCTATAAGAATTGGTGCAGACTTCAGTACATCACTCTCAGTATTAGATAAAACATCTGGACAGAGGATAAATAAAGAAACAGAGAACTTGAATAATATGACAAATGAACCAGACCTAACAGACATTATTATAGAGTTTTGCACCCTAACACAGCAGGTTATACATTCTGTTCAAGTGTGCATGGATCCTTCTCCAAGATAGATCATATGTAAGTGCACAAAAAAGTCTCAGTAAATTTATAACGTTTGAAATTATACAAAACACTTTCTATGATCATAACGGATTGAAGATGGAAACCAGCAATGGATGGATAAAGGGAAACTTCATAAAAAATCAGATTAAACAACAGACTATTAAATAATCAGTGGATCAAAGAAAAAATTGCTAGAGAATTCAGCAATTATCTTGAGATGAATGAAAATGAGAACACAAAGTATCAAAACCTATGAGACACTGCAAGGGCAGTGCTAAGAGGGGAATTTGTAGCCCTTAATGTTTACATTAAAAAAGAAGTGCTATTAATAAAATTGAAGATCTAACTGCATACCTGGAGGAAAAAAAAAAAGAATAGCAAAGTAATCCCAAACCAAATCAAAGGAAAGAAATAGTAAAGATCAGAGCAGAAGTAAATGAAATTGAGAACAACAGCAACAAAATAAAACAATGGAGAGAAACAACAAAGGCAAAAGTTGGTTCTTTGACAAGAGCTTCAAAATCTACAAACCCTTCGCTAGACTTACAAAGAAAAAAAGAGAGAAGATGCAAATAAATAAAATCATAAATGAGAGGGGGACATTAATGCTGACCACAGAAATAAGAGAGACCATGATAGGATACTATGAAAAAGTGTGTGTCATAAAATTAGACAATTTATGAGAAGATGGACAAATTGCTAGAAACACATGAACCACTTACACTTATCCTAGAAGAAATAGAAGACATTAACAAACCATTCACAAGTAAAGAGATTGAAACAGTCATCAAAAACCTCCTGAAGTCAGAAAGCCTGGGACTAGTTGGCTTAAAAGTTGAATTCTACCAAACATTCAAAGATGAGCTAATACCAATGTTGATCAAGCTGTTCCAAAAAATTCAACAGAAAAGAATGCTAAGAAACTCATTCTATGCAGCAAACATCACCCTAATACCAAAACAAGAAAAGGATATTGCAAAAAAAACAAAATTACAGACCAATATTTCTAATGAATATAGATGCAAAAATCCTCAGCAAAATACTTGAAAACAGAATCCAAAAGTACATTAAAAGCATTATACACTATGATCAAGTGGTTTTTTCCCAGCTGTGGAAGGATGGTTCAACATAAGAAAATCAATTAGGGTAATAAACCACATTGATAAATTAAAGAAGAAAAATCACATGATCCTTTCAATTAGTGCTGAAAAAGCATTTGACAAAAAAGAGCACACAGTTTTTGAAAAAAAAAACTTTCCAAAAGATAGGAATAGAAGGAAGTTTCTCAATATGGTAAAGTGCATATACGAAAAACTTACAGTTACATTGCTAGCTGGTGCTTGGTAGTAATCCCTCGGTGCCAGGGAGGCTCATCCCTGGGAGTCATGCCTCATGCTGCGGGGAAGGCAATGCATTTATATGCTGATTTCAGCTTACAGAGAGGCCACATCTGAGCAACAAGGTTTTCAGGAGGTAACTCTTAGACACCTTATAATACTAGGCTAAGTTTCAATTTCAAGACTAAAGGTTCATAAGTACAGTAATCAATTTTAAGGGCCCATCAATGGATCACCCGATTTCATTTGTCATTGCCACTGTACTCAGGGGAGTCTATCTGTTCCAATAGAGAATGTGGCAGATCTCCCCAGGGTGGGAATTTGATATTGTTTTGGTTATTGTGTGAATCATCACCCACTGTGACAATGTGCCATTAACAATTGAACATATTTATATGCCTTACATGTATGCCCACGTGACCCTCCTCCCATAACACCCTGCATAAATGATCCTCACCTGTCATAGTTGCAACATTTCTGTGATCCAAAACCTCTTCAAAAAGGAAGCTAACAAGCATGAACTAGCAATGCAATTGGAAAAATACCTTGACCAAAAGGGGGAAAAGGTGAAGACAAATGAGTTCACATGGCTAAGAGACTTCAAAGTGAGTTGGGAGCTCATTCAAGAGGTTACACTTATGCGTGGTGCAGAAGGATCTCATTGACTGCCAAAGTAAATACTACCTCAAATAGTGGGGTTTATACACTATAGTCAGGGCAGAGAGCTCAGTAGTTTGATGCCTTGCCAGTGGACCCTACTTTGGAGTTTATGTTCCTCATGTGACAGAGTTGGACCCAGTTGTGATTTCCCTAAACATGGCTCTTCTGACCTTCTATTTGAACCTATAATTAGAGCTAAGATTGATAGGTGTATGTCTAAGAGACTAAACACTTTGGGTCTCCATGTGTCAGTTTGGCCCTGAAGATCAACAGAATTGTAACACCTATGCTCCAGTTCATTGGACTACCCAGGACAACAAACAAGGAGATGATGATGGACAACACCCCTCCTAAGGCC
Source organism: Cabassous unicinctus (assembly GCA_029593785.1). Lineage (NCBI taxonomy): Eukaryota > Metazoa > Chordata > Mammalia > Cingulata > Chlamyphoridae > Cabassous > Cabassous unicinctus. The sequence continues at coordinate 47,610 of JAQZBX010002277.1, forward strand.
CTGAGAGAGTTGGCAGCTGCAATCAAGAGAGTCCCATCCATCTGCCCCATGGGATTGAAGCCACATCTCAATTATAAGTAGAGTAGGCATCACCATCCCAGAATCCTCAGGATTGGGTAATGAACTATGGACTAAAGTAGACTTAATGATATTCTACTGTACACTTATTGTGATTCTAGCAATGGGAGTAATTATATCTTTGATATGGAGGCACTGGCCAGTGGAGCTTCTGAGGGCAGAGAGAGGGAAAAGCAGGTTAAATATGGGGGCATTTTTAGGAGTTGGGAATTGTCCTGAATGACATTACAATGACAGAAACAAACCATTAAATACCTTGACATAACCTACAAAAATGTGCAGGAGAGAGTGTAAACTACAATGTAAACTATAATCTGTGCTTAGTGGCATTGTTCCAAAATGTTTTCATCTATTGTAATGAATGTACCACACTAAAGAGAGATGTTATTGTGGGAAAGGTGGGAAGTGAAGGAAATGGGACATATGGGAATCCTCTATATTTTTATGTAACATTTATGTCATCTAAATATCATTAAAAAAATAAAATAATAAATTGAAAAAAGAAAAACTTACAACTAGCATTGTACTCAACTGTGAAAGACTAAAAGCTTTCCCTTTGGGTTCAGGAACAGGACAAGGATGTATGCTGTGAACATTGTTATTCAATATTGTGCTATAGTTCTAGCTACAGCAATTAGGTTAGATAAAGAAATAAAAGGCACCCAGATAGGAAAGGAAGAAATAAATCTTTCACTGTTTGCTGATGATTTTATTCTATCCATAGAATCTCCTGAAAAATCTGCAACAAAGCTCCAAGATCTAATAGAGCAGTTCAATAAAATGGCTGGATACATGATTAATATGCATAAATCAATAGCAATTCTATGCACTACTGATGTGGAATCTGAGGAGGAAATCAGGAAAAAAATGCCTTTATAAAAGCAACTAAAACTATAAAATATTTAGGAATAAACTTAAACAAGGACATAAAAGTCCTGTATTCAGAAAACTACAAAAAATGGCTAAAAGAAACTGAAAAAGAAATAAATGGAAGGACATTCTTTGTTCATGGATTGGAGGGCTAAATACTATTAAAATATCAATTCTACACAAACTGATTTACAGATTCAATGCCATCCCAATAACAATCACAACAGCCTTTTTTGCAGAAATGGAAAAACCAATTTTCAAATGTATTTGGAAGGTAAGGGGCTCCAAATAACCAAAAAGATCTTTAAAAAAAGAACGAAATTGGAGGGCTTTCACTTCTGGACTTTAAAGCATATTACTTAGTTACATGGTATAAACAGCATGGTACTGGGATAAAGACAGATACACTGTTGAACGGAACCAACTTGAGAACTCAGAAATAGACCCTTACATCTACAGTCAAGTGAATTTTGACTTGGCAGTCAAGCCTTCCCACATGGACTAGAACCTTCTACTCAAATGGTGTTGAACAGTCTACTCAAATGAACTGTATTCCATAGCAAAAAGAAAATGAACTCAAAATGGATCAAAGTTCTAAATATAAAACCAAGAACATTTATGATAACTGTTTAATACCCATAACAAATATGGAGATCACACAACTCAGCAATAAAAAGACAAACTATCCAATTAAAAAATGGGCTAAAGACTTGAAAAAACAATTGTCCAAAGAAGAAATACAAATGGCCAAGAAACACATGAAAAATTGCTCAACATCACTAGCAACTAGGGAAATGCAAATTAAATCTGCAATGAGATATCATTTCACACCTATTAGACTAACTGCTCTTAAAAACTAGGAAAACTGTAGATGTTTTAGAGGATGTTGAGAGAAAGGAACACTTATTCACTGTTGGTGGGAATGTAGAAAGGTAAAGCCACTGTGGAGGACTGTTTGGCAGTTTCTAAGGAAGTTGAATATAGACTTGTCATGTGACCCATTAATACCATTACTAGGTATATACACAGAAGCACTGAGAGCAGAGACAACAACAGACATCTACTCACTGATGTTCATAGCAGCATTAGTCATGATTGCCAAAAGTTGGAAACAACCCAGGTATCCATCACCTGGGAAATGGATAAAGAAATAATGGTGTATACAGACAATGGAATATTATGCAGCTGTAAGAAGAAATGAAGTCATGAAGCATATAACAACATGGGTGAAACTGGAGGATATTATGTTGAGTGAAGCAAGCAAGATACAAAAGGACAATACTGTATGATTGCTCTATTATGAAATAAATATATTGTGCCAACTCATGGAGTTAATATTAGAATATAGTTTACTAGAAAATAGCATGAGGGTAGAGAATGGAAAGCTTAGGGTTAATCTGTGCAGAATTGGTATACAAGTTGTTTGTAAATTTTTGGAAATGAATAAAAATGGTGAAAGCATATCATGGTGTTTGTAACTACCAGGGCTATTACATGGGTATGACAGTAGTTGAAAGGAAAAGTGTAAGGTCATGTATATTACTAGAAGAAAAGCTAAAAATTGTAACATGGGGCTATATGAGATAATAGAACATGAATATGGGTGATATTGGTTCACAGAGCAATGGATGTGTTATAAATATGACATAATTATTTAAAATACCAAAACAAACCACATTTATTAATATCACCAATAATCCTACCAAACTGCTTAAATATTTGGAAGAACTCAAGTTTATGTGGAGTATAGTAGTTGTTTATTTTTTTAAATTCTGATTTTCACTTAAAACACTAATTTTATCACTATCAATGAATTTTCATTTTTTATTATTAACAATTTGCATTAATGTATTGTCCATATCTTCTATTTCGTTATTAACTATGCATCTTGAGGACCTGTCTCTGACTTTCCTGTTCCTTCAGCTTATATCCAGGTGGAGACATGACAAAGCACCTTTTACAGTATGGACTGGGGCTCTCTTTCAGGGTTTAGCTCTCCTACCATGAATGTGGCAAAAAGTTGAGCTTCTCTCAGTCTTTTCTGATCCTGTGTCTTGCCCTTGGCATGGGAGGATGGTTTTAGAAATTGCACCATTCACAGGACTCTGAATGCTTCCTCTACTACTGATTGAATAAAGTTTATCCCACTCCTTGGTACTCTATTTTGGGTCTTGAAGAATTAGTTCTTTGCCTCAGGCTATATATGTTGATTTCTCTGGGTGTAAGCTGCTTCTGCCTGCAGGGTAAGTTCTGAGAAGACAGTTCAGAGATAAGTGTCCTGGTTCAGACCTTCAAGATGCCAGATTGGCAGCACCATACAAGCAACTCATAATGCAATTAAGGGTTACTTTGTTCAGTATTGGACAAGATCAGGGACCCATAATGGAAGCACGGGCCAGCTCCACACCACAACAAGGATAGGAAAAATTGTGAGGTCAGAATTGTGGTAGAACTTCCTCCAAAGCTTTTCCATTTTTTAAGTTGGAGAATTTGTAGTTACACAGAAAAATGATGCATAGCATGCAGATATCCATATACCACTTATTATCACTAACATGCATTAATGAGATATATTTGCTGCAATTGATGAGAAACAATTTTAGAATTGTGCTTTAACAATAGTCCATTGTGTATAATAGGAGTCACTGTGTTCTACAGTCATATATTTGATTTTTTAAAAAAATTTCTTCTAATAGCAATTCAGTGTTGTTAATTTCATTCACAATATTGTGCTGCCATCACTACCATACATTACCAAAGCATAATCAATCAGAAACTAATTACAGTTTAAGCATTTACCCCCATTCCTTACCTCTACTTGAAGCCCTGATAAACTTAATTCTAGTTTCTGATTCAATGTAGTTCTTACTGTAATCATTTCATATCAGTGAGATTATACAAAATCTTAATTTTTTTTGTCTGTCTTATTTCACACAATATTATTTCTTCAAGTTTGTTGTTGCATATGTCAGAACTTCATCCCACTGTACAGAAGAAGAATATTCCATTTTGTGTTTATATAAAGTTGTGTTTGTCCATTCATTTGTTGATGGACATTTGGGTTGCATATTTTGGCATTTGTAAATAATATTGTCATGAACATTGGTGTGAAAATAACTGTTTGAGACCCTGTGTTTAGTTTACCAAAGGCTGCCAATGCAAAATTACCGGAAATGGCTTGGCTTTTATAAAGAGAATTTATTAGGGGAAAATCATACAGTTTCCAGGCCATAAAATGTCCAAATCAAGTCATCATCAGAGATGCTTTCTCACCAAAGTCAGCTACTGGTGATCTGGGCATCCTGCCTCTTGGAAAGGGAGGATGGTAGGCAAACTCTGCCAGAATTCCTCCCTCCCCCTCCAGCCTCACCATCTCCCAGAACTCAGCTGTGGAGTTCAGCTGGATATTTCAGCTTCTCTGCTGATTCCAATTTCTGTCCTCTCTCTCTCTCAGCCTCTCCATGTTTCTCCCTTTCTTTCACATGATAGGGTCAAATGTTGACTCTCTTTCTCTGTGTCTCTTCTTTTTCTCCATGTTCTCAGTTTATACAAAATCCAGTAAGATTTTGGAGACCCAACCCGGGTCATGCCTCAGTCCAATCAAAAGCCCTAAAGCAATCTATTCCATTGATATAATCATGGTGGCTTAATTGAATTTAGTGCAAGCAAAGGACCCTGTACACAAAGGAATGGAGTAGTGCAGTATAATCTTTTCTGGGATTCACAAAATTGAAACCATCACACCCTGAATTCAACTCTTTTGGGTATATACCTAGAAGTGGGACTACCAAGTCATATGTCAATCTATCCTTAACATTCTGAGCAACTGCCAGTCTTCTACAACAGCTGAACAATCTTACATTCCCAGCAGGCAAGGGATGAGTGTCCCAGTTTGTCTACATCCTATACAACACTTGTTATTTCCTGTTGCTTATTCTTTTAATAGTAGCCCTTCTAAAGGGTATTAAATTGTACCTCATGGTGTTTTTTATTTACATTTCCCAAATAGCTAATGATGCTGATCACAATTTCATGTGCTTTTTGGCCATTTGTAGATCTTCTTTGGAGACATGTCTATTCAAGTTTTTTGCCCATTTTTAAAATTGTTTGCTAGTCTTTTTATTATTGGTAAGAAGGATTTCTTTATATATTGTGGATATAAAACTTATATCAAATGTGTGGCTTCCAAATGTTTCTCCTATTAAGTAAGTTGTATTTTCAATGTCATGATAAAACACTTTGATGCACAAAAGTTTTTAATTTTAATTTTGATTTAACTATTTTTTTTCTTTTGTTGCTTGCTCATTGAGTGTAAAGTTTAAGAGACCATTGTCTAATACAAGGTCCTGAAGATTTTGCCTTATGTTTTCTTCCAGGTGTTTGATAATTACAGCTCTTCTATTAAGGTTTTTGATCAATTTTAAGTTGATTTTTTATATGGTGTGAGATCAGGGCCCCTATTCATGTTCTGAATAAGGAGATCCAATTTTCCCTTACACATTTGTTGAAGAGACTATTCTTTTCCAATTGAGTGCACTCAATACTCTTGTCAAACATCAGTTGGCCATAGACATGAGGGTTGATTTTTTAACTTTCAATTTTATTTCAATGATCTATTTGGTAGTTTGAGATTGCATGTATGCCAGAGAATCATATTCTTAAGGCTATTCCAATCCTGTGGGTGTGAAATTGTTGTGGGTGGGACCTTTGGATTAGGTGACTTAAAGTATAGTCCAGGGAGGGTCTAAAACCTATTACTGGAAACGCTTATAAATGGGATGAATACAGAGAGAGAGACATAGAGAAAGACACTTAATTCCCAAGCTAAAAGCAAGAAAAGAAGAAGAAGAGAGAGACTAGTAGATGCTGCCATGTACCATGTCATATACCTTGCTATATGATAAAGAAGTCCAAGATCACTGGCAGCCAGTATTCAGGGACAGTGTATCACCTGATGAGGACTTAATTTGATCATACTCATGACCTCAGAACTGTGAGCTTGTAAGTTCATAAATCACCATTGTAAATGCCAACCCATTTCTGGAATATTTTTTTTGGCACCCCAGCAGACTAAAACAGTCTATATGCCCATTCTTGTATCAATACCATGCTTTTTTTAAAATTATGAATCCATAACAAATTTTTAGACTGGAAAGTGTGTTTCCTCCAACTTCATTCTTCGTTTTCAAGATGGCTTTGACTATTAGGAGTGCCTTAGCATTGTATATAATTTGACAATTGGTTTTGCATTTCTGCAAACAAGGCTGTTGGAATTTTGATTGGGATTGTGTTTAATCTGTAAGTCTCTTTGGGTAGCATTGCCATCTTAAGAATATTTAGTTTCCCTCTCCATGAACATGTAAATCCTTCCATTCCTTTCGGTCTTTGATTACTTTTACCAACATACTGTAGTTTTATGTGTACAAGTCCTTTACATCATTAGTTGGATTGATTTCTAGGTATTTGATTATTTGAGTTGTTACTGTAAATGGAATTTTTTCTTGATTTCTTCTTCAGGTTGTTAATTACTAGTGCATGAGAAACTACTGTGCATGATGCTTTTGTACAATGCCACTTTGCTGAATTCATGTATTATCTCTAGGAGTTTTGCTGTGGATTTTTTCATGATTTTCTGTGTATAGGATCATATGGTCTATAAATAAGGAAATTTTTCTTTTATCTTTTCCAATTGGATGCCTTTCCTTCCTTTCACTTGCCTAATTGCTACAGCTAGAACTTTCAGTACAATGGTGACAAACAGTGGGGACAGTGCACATCCTTTTGTTTTTCTGTGTGATCTTAGATGGAAACTTTTCATTCTATTATCTTTGAGCATGATACCTGCCCTGGCAAATGTCAGCAACTGTCTTTCTCCAACACTTGGCAATGGACTTTGGTAAGGGAAGAAACTTAAGCTTTATGGCCTGTTAACTGTGGACTTCTACCCCAAATAAATACCCTTTATAAAGACCAATCTATTTCTGGTATTTTTCATCAGCACCCCTTTGTCTGACTAATACACCATACATCTGAGTATCCATATCAGAATACTCAATTCTATTCCATTGGTCAGTGTATCTATCCTTGTGCCAATACCATGCAGTTTTTACCACTGTAACATTGCAGTATGATTTAAACTCAGGTAATGTGACTCCTTCAATTTTGTTATTCTTTGCAATATATTTGGGGTAATTTGGGGGCCCCTTGCCCTTCCAAATAAAATTTCATAATTACCATTTCCAATTCAGTAAAAAATGCTGTTGAAATTTTTACTAGGATTGTGTTAAATCTGTAAATTAATTTGGGTAGGGTAGACATTTTAATGATGTTTAGTCTTCAAATACATGAACATGGAATAATCTTCCATCTATTTAGGTGTTCTTTGAATTCCTTAATCAATGTGTAGTTTTCTGTGTATAAGTGCTTTATATCCTTACATAATCTTATTCCTAGATATTTGATTCTTTTAGTTGCTATTGTAAATGGATATTTTTCTTGATATGTTCTTCATATTGCTCATTATAGATGTAAAGAAATGTGTCTGATTTTTGCATGTTGATCTTATATCCTGTCACTTTACTGAATTCATTTATCAGCTTTAGAAGTGTAGCTTTTTCAGGGCTTTTTATATTTAAGATGACATCATCTGCAAATAGTAAAAATTTTACTTCTTTTCCAATTTGGATGAATTTTATATCTTTTTCTTGCCTAAGTATCTGAGCAAGTACTTCTAAAACAATGTTAAGTCAGAGTAGTGACATTGGGCAACACTGACTTGTTCCAGATCTTAGAGGGAAAGCCTTTATTTTTTCACCATAGTATATGATGTTAGCTGTGGGTTTTTCATATATACCCTTTATCATGTTGAGGATGTTTACTTCTTTTCCTGACTTTTAAAGTATTTTTCTCAAGAAAAGATGCTCTGTTTTGTCAAATGCTTTTTCTGCATCAATAACAGTGATCATGTGATTTTTTCTTTTGTTCTGTTAATGTGTATTACATTAATTTATTTTCTTATGTTGAAAAATCCTTGCATACCAAGGATGAAACCCAGTTGGTCATGGTATGTAATTCATTTGATGTGTTGTTTAATATGACTAGCAAGTATTTTGTTGAGGATTTTAGCATCCCTGTTCATTAGAGAGATTGATATGTACTTTTCTTTACTTGTGGCATCTTCAGGTTGCTTTGTTATTAGGGTGATGTTACCATCATAGAATTTTATAGGCAATGTTCCCACCACTTCTGTTATGGAAGATTTTAAGTAAGATTGCTGTTAGTTCTTTCTGGGATGATTGGAAGAATTCACATGTGAAGTCATCTGGTCCAAGGCTCTTCTTTGTTGGGAGGTTTTTGATGACTAATTCAAATTTGTTACTTGTGATCGATCTGTCGAGTTCATTAATTTCTTCTTTTGTCAGTGTGGGCTGCTTGTGGGTTTCTAGAAATTTGTCCATTTCATCTAATTTATACATCTTGTTGGCATCCAGTTTTTGAAAGTATCCTTGTATGATATTCTGTTATCCCCTACCTCTGTTTTTATTTTATGTATTTTCATTTTCTCTCTTTTTTCTTTTTATGTTTAGCTAATGGTTTGTCAATATTATTAGTCTTCTCAAAGAACCACCTTTCAGTTTTGTTAATTTTTTCTAGTGTTTTTTAAATCTCAGTTTCATTAATTCTGTTCTAATCTATTTTCCTTCTTTCTACTTGCTTTAGAATTAGTTTGTTGTTCTTTTCCCAGTTGCTCCAGGTTTGCAATTAGTTTGTGGATTTTATGTCTTTATTCTTTTGTAGTATAGGCATTTATGGCTATAAATTTCTGTCTCAGCACTGCTTTTACAGCATCCCCCAGGTTTTGATAGGTTGTGTTCTCATTTTCATTCATTTCAGGGTAGTAACTGATTTCTTTTGCAATCTCCTCCTTGACCTGCTGGTTGTCTAATGAGTGTGTTGTTTAACTTTCATATCTTTGTGCTTATTCTGGTTTTCTGCTCTTATTCATTTACAGCTTCATTCCATTGTGGTCAGAAAAATTACTTTGTATAACTTCAATCTTTCTGAATTCCTTCAGAGTTGTTCTATGGCTTAGCATGTGGTCTATATTGGAGAATGATCCATGTGTGCTTGAGTAGAATGTATATACCATTTTAATTGTGCATAATATTCTATATATGTCTATTAGGTCTAGATCCTTTAACATTATTCAATGATTCTCTTTACTTATTGACCCTCTGCTGAAAAGCTCTATCTTATGGTGATAATTGTGTATTAAATTCCACTACTATAAATGTACAGTCATCTATTTCTTCACTTAGGTCTTCCAATGTTTGCCTCATGTATTTTGGGACACCCTGATTAGGTGCATAAATGATTATTATTGTTCTTTCTTCTTGATGATTACCTCTTTTATCAATATATAGGGTCCTTCTTTATCTCTAACAAAAGTTTTGCATTTGAAGTCTATTTTGTCTTATATTAGTATAGCTACTATCTCCACTTTTTGATTATTGTCTGCATGTAAAATCATGTTCCAACCTTTCACTTGCAACCTTCCTGTGTTCCTCGGTATAAGGTGAGTTTCTTACTGTGTAGATAGCATATAGATTGGTCATATTTCCTTATCCATTTTCCCAATCTGTGTCTATTGATTGGGGAGTTTATTCCATTAGCATTCAATGTAATTACTGTCAAGGCTTTAATTACATTAGCCATATTTTCTTTACGTTTATATATGTCATATATTGTTTATATTTCTCTTTTTATTTTTTTTAGTTATTCTTATTATTCTTTTCTCCACACTCCTCCAACCCTTTTCCTCTGTTTTTTTTTTTTCTTTCAACTTGCACAAATCCTTTTAGTATTACTTGAAGGAAGGTTTCTTATTGAAAACTTTCTTAATTTCTGTTTATCTGTGAATATTATAAACTTTCCCTCTTTTTGGAATGCCAGTGTTGCTGGATATGGAATTCTTGGCTGACAGGTTCTTTGTTTTGCTTTGTTTTTTTTTGTTGATGTTTTTTGAACCTTAACTTTGCCATACCACTGCCTTGTTGCCTCCATGGTTTCTGATGAGAAATCAGTGCTTAATGTTTTTGAGCCCCTTGTATGTGATGGATCTATTTCCTCTTCCTGCTTTCATTATCTTTTGTCTTGAGCATTGGAAAATTTGATAACTGTATGTCTTTGTGTATGCCTGTTAGGATTTATACTGCTAGGTGTGCACTCGTTTCCTGGAAAAGTACATCCATGTCTTTCAAATGAAATAGGAAATTTTCAGCCTTTATTTCTTCCAACACTCTTTCTGACCCCTTTCCTTCTTTTCTCCCTCTGGCATGCCTATGCTGTGCATGTTTGTGTGTTTTGTGTTGTCATTTTATTCCCTGAGACCCAGCTAGATTTTTTCTATCATTTCACACCTATTAAACTAGCTGCTATTAAAAAGCCAGAAACCTGTAAATGTTTGGAGGAAGTGGAGAGATAAGAATGCTTATTCACTGATGGTCAGAATGTAGAATGGTACAGCCACTATGGAGGACTGTTTTGCAGTTCCTTAAGAATTTGAAAATTTTCTTTCCATGGGACCTGGCAATACCATTTCTATGTATATACCCAGAAGAACTGAAAGCAGTGACATGAATAGACATCATACTGATTTTTATTGCAGCATTATTCATGATAGCTAAAATTTGGAAACAACCCAGGTGTCTATCAACTGATGAATGCATAAACATGTTGCAGAGTACACACACAATTGAATATTATGCAGCTGTAGGAAGTAATGAAGTTGTGAAACATATGATAACATGGTTGAACCTGGAAGACATTATGTTGAGTGAAGCAAGTCAGACACAGAAGGACAAATACTGTATGATTGCACTATTATGAACTAAATATATTTTGTGATATATAAATATATTATTTGAATTATGAATATGGGTAAAACAGCATGTATAAGACCATTTTCCTTGAAGCTGAACAAATGTATGTTGATACTACAAAATGTTAATATCAGACAAAAATACATTATACTAAGTGAAGGAGAACAGACACCAAGTACTACACATTGCATGATTCCATTTATATAAAATGTATTTAAAAATAAATTTATAAAGATGAAATTAGATGAGTGGATATGTAGGGCTAAAGAAGGAATGCAAATGGGTGTGAAGATTTTTGTTTCAGAGTATGAAATTGTTCTAAAAATTTGAATGATGCATATACAACATTGTGATTATATAAAAAGCCACTTTTGATATATCATATGATATGTCAATATATTTCAATTAAACTACTTAATAAGCAAATGCATAATTGTGCAAGAATAACCAAAATACTAGGTATGTACAGCAGAGGAAAGTCAAAAGATTGAAATGTGAGTAAATTTCTTGTTTGTTTGTTTGTCTGTTTTTTCATTATTATTATTTAAATAATGTAAATGCTCTAATAGTGATTGAAGTGTTGAATGCACAACTATGTCATTATACCAAATACTATTGTTTATACACTTTGGATGAATTGTGTGCTTTATTAATATGTATCAATAAAAAATGTAAAAATAAAATATAACATTAGAAGCATATAATCACTGATTTGAAATGTTAGAATAATGAATAAGTGAATTTAAACACAGAACATTTGAACTTGAAAAGATAGGAGAACAGATTAAGCAATGCAAATATAATGAACACAGTTTCAGGGAATTGAATATCAACATGAAATTCCCACACAATATGTTATAGGGGTCCCAGAAGGAAAAGAGAATGGAAAAAAGTGTAGAAAGAATGCTTGAGGAAATACTGATTGAAAAATTTCCCACCCTTATGAAAGACATGAATATCAATGTTCAGGAAAAGTAACATACACCAAATAGAAAAAAATCCAAACAGATATTTTACTCTGAGAAATCTGCTACTCAGAATGTTACAGGCCAAAGATAAAGAGAGGATTTGCAGAGCAGTAAGAGAAAAGTAATGTATTACTTACAAAAGAGTCTCAAAAAGTCTAAGTGTTGGTCTCTAATCAGAAACCATGGAGGTGAGATAGTAGTGATATGTTATTTTTGAGGTATCAAAAGAGAAAAATAGCCAGCCAGTGATGTTTTATCTGGCAAAACTATCCTTCAGGAATAAAGGCAATTTTAAATTCTTTACATACAAACAAAGCTGAGAGAGTATGGTACCAAGAAACTGAATCTACAAAAAAAATATTATAGGGTGTGCTAGAGTCTGAAAGAAAAAGACAAGTGAGAGAGTACTTGAGAAGAGTGTAGAAATGAAGAACATAAATAAGAGAAACTGAAATGGTTAAACAGCAGTCAATAGTAATCTATGACAACAGGAAGCCAAGGGATAAAATTAACAAAGTAATATCCTTATAGTAGTAATGCTGAATGTCAATGGATTGAACTCACTAATTAAAAGGGATAAATTGTTTAGAATGGATAATAATAATGAGCTACCAATTTGTGGTCTACAAGAGACTTATCTTAGCTATAAAGACACAATCAGCTGTTAGGTGAAAGTTTTCAGAAATCCTATATCACAGTAATGGCAGTGAAAATGGTTGGGTGTATTGATACTAATATGGAATAAAATAGCTTTTAAATTCAAAACTGTTATAAGAGATTAGGAAGTTTACTATATTTTAATAAAAGTGACAATTCACGTGGAAGAAACAACAATAATAAATATTTACATGTCTAACATAGATGCCCCAAAATACATGAGTCACACACAGGCAAAACTGAAGGGGAGAAATAGATATCTCTACAATCATAATTGGAGACTTCAACACTCCACTCTCAAGATTATATAGAACACCTGGATAGAAGATAAATAAGAAAACAGAGAACTTGAATAATATGATAAATGAACTAGAATATTACATCTCAAAACAACAGGATAAACATTCTTCTCAAGTGCTCATGGATCTTTCTCAAGGATAGACCATTTGCTGGGGCATAAATCATAGTCAATAAATTTAAAAATACTGAAATTATGCAAAACAAGTTCTCAACCATAATGGACTAAACTAAGAAATATATAACAGGCAATAATTTGGAAAATTAAATACTTGGATATTAAACAATATACACTTAAATAATCAAGAGGTCAAAGAACAAATAGCAAGAGGGATCAGTAAATTCCTCAAGACAAATGGCAATGTGAACACAACATATCAAAAGTTTTGGGATGCAGCAAATGCAGTGCTGAGAGGGAAATTCATAGCCCTTCAGTGCTTATTAAAAAAGAAGAGCTAAAATGAAAGACCCAACTGTACTTGCAGAATAACAAAAGAAAAAAAACAACAACAGTAAAACAATTCCAAAGGAAGCAGAAGGAAAGAAAAAATAAAGACTAGAGTAGAAATAAATGAAATGGAGAAATAAAAAAAAAAAAGAAAAACATGAGAAAGTCAACAAAACTGAAAGTTGGTTCTTTGAAAAGATCAACAAAATCAATAAATGTTTAATTAGACTAACAAGGAAAAAACGAGAAGATGCAAATAAATAAAATCAGAAATGAGAAGGAGAGCAATATCACTCATCCAGCAGAAATAAAAGAGATGATAATTGGAAACTATAAACAACTGTATGCCAAAAACTAGACATCGTTGATGAAATAGAGAAATTTCTAGACACACATGAACCAGTAACACTGATCCTGGAAGATAGAGAAGACCTCAAAAAAAAAAAATCATAAGTAGAGAAATTGAAACCATCATCAAAAAATTCCCCAAAGAGGAGGAGATGTAGCTCAAGTGATGGAGTGTCTACTTCCCATATAGGAAGTCCCAGGTTCAATCCTTGATACCTCCTAATGACAAAACGAACAAATGATACTGCTGAAGGAGCCAGTGTAGATCAGTGGTTGAGCACCAGCTTCCCACACAAGAGGTTCTAGATTCAATCTCCAACCCTGGGACGTAAAAAAAAAAAAAATGCTGTTTTACAAAGTGTTAAGAAAATGGTGATACATGGGTAAATTGCAACTAATGTAAACTATGGACAATAGCTAACAGTAATATTGTAATATTTTGCAGTGATTGCAAGAAAATGTCTCAATACTGAGGGACAACAATAGGAGAGTATTCAGGGACATGGGACTTTTCCTTTCTGTAGTAATGAAAACATTCTAAAATTGACTGAGGTGATGACAGCACAACTCTGTGATGAAAATGAGGGCCATGGAGTAAATACTTTGAATGGATTGTGCAAAGCATGGGACTAAATAACATAGGGAATCCAGAGGTAGATTATTCACTGTGGTTAACAGGACAAATATGAGAATCCTCTCAAATGAATGAAAAGTATGTAATATTAACATAGGATATTAATATTTATGTGGGTTGGGGAAAAATATACCAATTGTAAGATATGGGCTATAGTTAGTAGGAATATGTTGATGCTGCTCTTTCATAGTTTGTAACAAATGTTTCACAACAATGCAACGTATTGATGGTGGGGAAATGTATTGGTGCCTTATATGATGATTTGCACATTGTTTTGTAGATCTGCAAATTTTACTATAAACTTACTCATATATATTAATATATGAATGATATACTTCAATAAAATTTTACTTTAAAAAATAAACCCAGAGTTCTTAGAAAATAATTAAAGCACAAAAATAAAATAGAATTCACCATTTTGTAAATCCAATATAATAATTCAGGAGAGGTTCATAGAGGTCATCACTTGAAATGTGCCTGGAGAACAGAATATATACATCTTACCAAATATCCTGCATATCACCTGATAGTTACAATGAAAAGAAACAAAAATAAACACAAAAATTGAAAAGAACTTTTACAAAGGTGCAGAATGGTGGACACCACTTTAATCAAATGATCAAGCTAGCATCAATTATAGTGAAATAACCTGGCTCTGTGTCCTTAATGAGATACAACATGTGGTACAAGATCACCTATGAATTATTCTTGGCAAAAATTACAACCCCAATACAATGAAGACTTCAGATTACACTTTCAGTTTATTAGAAACACAGGGCATAGAGATCCAAGTTCATGCCATGGGGAAACAGCTATGCAAAATGAGGAACTACTTAAGACAACTGGAAGGCCTGCTTACAAGTCAATATCATTTAAAAAAAAAAGAATAAGAAAAACTGTGGAGTGTTCTTGGTTTCATAAAACCCAAAGGAAATTTGAATATGGAATGTATTTAGATAACATTAGAGAATTATTGGTTTTTGGTGTATGAGAATGTTTTTCTTTTTTAAATATACACATTAAAGAATTTAGGATGAAGTGTTTTGATGTCTGAAACTTCAAATGTTTCAGCATAGGCAGATGGATAAACAGAAAGTTAAAGTAGATATGGCCATATGTTAACAATTGTTAAAGTTAGGAGGAGTTACTTTATAGAGTCAAATTGGTGTGCTTTCAAGGCCTAGTTCTTTCTTTTTCTAGTTTATGAAGAACTTGTAAACCTTTAAAAGCTTTTTAAAGCTTCAATTTTCTCATCTGTACAAAGACGTTTATAATGGTATCTGTTTCATAGGATTGTTCTAAAATGGGATGAACAAATGCAATGCAGGTATGTGCTTTACTGTTCAGGCTGTTGGAGCAAATTTCCCCATTAGAAATGAAGAAATAAGTAACCTACTCATGTTGCTATTCATCACAACATGTTTTGAAAGTTCATGACACTAGTGCAAGGCAGAACATTTGATAACATTCGATTTCCCAAAATTATGGAAAAAATGACTAATCATTGATTCTCTGTTATTTTCCAGAAATTAGGCACTAGGAAGATAGCCATGATAACAAACAACAAAGAAAAAAATTCAGGCAATGTCCTTGCATTCAAAGAGTTGGTATTTTAGTTTGGGAAGACAGTAGACAAATAAATTGATACATTATCCCTTAGTGGGTGCCATGCCTTGTAATGAAAAACAAAGCAAAGTGAGGGGGCTAGAGAGAAGAATCAGGGAAGGTCACTCAGATTAGGTAACTTTTGTGCTGAGCCATATCTATAATTCTAATACAAATATAAATGGATAAATAAAATAAAAATTTCAAAGTTTGGTGGCAGGAATACTGAAGTAAGTAAAACTAGTAAATTTTTCTAACACCAAGTCTGTATTTTATGTTTTAATTTCTTACAAGTACTAGTAGGTTACCTGTGGAGCACAGCAACTGGAAATAAAAGAGCATCTGTTATTTGTCTTATCAATTATGTATGCCCAATCCTTTCTATTTTTACTGTCCTTGCACTTTCAAAACAGAAATAAATGCCTTCCTGTTTCTCTTGCCATACATCTTTTTCCATCCCTCCTGAATTCAATTATTTTGGTTGCTTTACCTATAATTAACCATTTATATGTCAACTCATTGGGGTTATATTTGAATTGAAATAGAGAACAGTATTTTGAGGGCCATAAAACCAGTACCCCCATTTCACAGATGAAAAAATGGAGGCTTAGGTAGGTTAGGTCACTATCCCGTGTTCTCAGAGATAGTGAAAGGCAGAGCCAAAACACAAACCGCAGCTTGCCAGTTCTTGAACCGGTAATTTTCTGACTACTATTAAGGAAAGTCTACCTCAATTCAAAATGTCCTAATTTCTTATTTTTCCGAAAGGGTTGGCTTAATTCTTGCCTCAGTGCATTTCTTCAGAGGTACCCCTTTCTAGGAGGGCCTTTCCACCATCAGCTGAGTTATCTAGTTGTAGCCTTTCCTGACCACACTGCCCTCACCGGTCTCTTTCTCTGTCCAGCATGTCTTGGTGTTTCCCAATGAGAATAGTCTTTGAGCACTTTTCCAAATCCTTCTGTTTCAAATCTTAGACTTCACATATGGCTGTGATAGAGCTGAATATTCATTTCTAGAATTCTCAATCTCTTGTTTTCATAATGTTGGTTTTAACTCTGGTTTTAAAACATTGACCATCATTCATATTCTGATTTATAACCGCAGTAAAAGTCATTCCAATCCTCTATGACAATTCCCTCACAATTTATAAGAAACAACATTTGTAACAATAGTTTGTATAGTTGATTTTGTAAAGAGGCATATAAAAACTTGTATTTTTTGTCATTTGGGTTATATCAAATTTTCACATTCATTTCCAATGTCAAAACCCAAATCTTTATACCCAAGGCTCTAAATTTATTTTAAAAATTGTATATTTATGTGGATTCTAATCAAACCTTAAAATAATTACTTTTCAGTATAACAACTTGCTGTATCTTACTCATTTTCACACAAAATGAGAATTCCACTTAACTTGCATTAACAGTATTTTTTTGAAAGTAAAAGCTAATGATTAGAATTATCAAATTAAGTGCAATTTGTTGATGGTAATTTGAAAGTGCAGCGTACTATTGGTATCCAGTAAGTTACCTGGATAGAGTGCCTGGATGTGGCACTCTAGAGAATAAATTATACTTGGATAGAGTAAATATTCTTCATAATGATAATCCTACTAAAATATCAATGTTTTATCCCAGGTTATGTACAGGAAGATGTGAAAAGAGTTGGTGCCTGTGGTGGTTTAAAGCTGTGTGTACACCAGAAAAACATGTTCTTAAGGTTAATCCATTCCTGTGAGTGTGAACCCATTGTAAGTAGGAGTTTTGATAAGAATACTTTGGGTAAGCTATGACCCACCACATTCAAGATGTGTCTTAATCGTATTACTGGTGTCCTTTATAAATGGAATGAAGAGACAGAGAGAGATAAAGTCATGGAAGCAACTAGCTGAAATCAATAAAACCCAGAGGAGAAGGGAGAGATCAGCAGATGCCCTGTGCCTTGCCATATGGCAGAGGAACTAAGGATCACTCACACCTCATCTTTGGGAAGTAAACATCATATTACTGATGCCTTGATTTGGGCATTTGCCTGGTATCAAACTGTATGCTAATAAATTCCCAGTGTTAAAGCCAACCCATTTCAATGGTATCTGCCTTAAGCAGCCTAGGAAACTAACACCGTGCTTTGTTCACTTTGACTTCAGTAGGCTGAGTCCCAGAAAGACTATGTGCTCTTTGAAAAGGAATGAGAACTATTTGTGGTAACTGAGCTGAGAATGTACTTGGGGAAACTGTAATGACTTCACCAATCTCATGAAGATCATAAGGTGAGAATCTTCTTTAGAAGAGATGGGTGCTTTCCCATTCCTTCCAATCATCCTGTTGATTTTTGCCACTCTTCATTCTGTTTCTTCATTTCCCACACAACCTTCATTTTCCCTCTGACTCATTTTTCATTGATCATTGTACTGCTGCACAGTGAACATTTCTACCATGAAAGGAAGTCACCCAGCCAGGCACTGGGAAGTGATTCCATAGGGAAGACCTTCATTTCCAGACAGAGGCCATCCAGCAGGGTGACCTCATTTTCAAGTTCAAAATTTGATCATAGATTAACAGCCCAGATATGAAGGTCAGTGTCACTGGACATTGAATATATTTTCTAACAGGCAAAATCCATGACTCTGAGGAAAATATTCCCATCCCTGCACCCATTTCAAGCTGTCTTGTTATGGGAAAGTACAGAACTTTCACACAAGCCTGTGGTCAATTATCATATTACTCTGAATTGAATTCTCAGCAAGTAGCTAGGGACAGACTTGAGAGCTATTTCAATGTGAAGAGATGGGTTGACAAATCCTTTAAAGAGCATTTCCTTCTTCCCCTCCCAGTTTTGCTAGGATCTTTCCTTTGAAGCCTTCCCCAGTCCCTCACGGTGGATATCCTTCCATTTCAGGGAAAAAAGAACAAAGAAACTCCTTTACATGACCCTGCCCCCAACCCACCTAGGTCCACTGTGTCCAGCAGGCAATGCCAAGGACAGCACAAATATGTTCAGTCATGCAACATTCACAGAGTTGTCTGCTCCATCTCTGGGCTTGATAAAGAGAGGGAGGGTACATCACTGATGAACACTTTTCATTTGGGATGGGCAGGGAAACAAATCCCACAGTAGATTCTAGTATTGTTCCCTTCATATATGTTCACAGATCCTACATGTCTAGAGCATACTCAGTGATAGAAGAATTACAAGTGGTAAAGTTCTCTCCATTTCATTAAGGTTCTCCCACATTCATCAGGAAGACAAAGCTGTCTTGGGTGAAGGTGTCATCTCTTCTGACAATATATTGATAAACATAAATTACTTCCCATCCTTCTGAACTCAGCACTGAGCAGCCCCCAGACTTCTATATATCAATTTGGAGATATGTGAGGATTCATGCTCTCATCTTCCTGAAGGGTAGTTTCTGTTTCTATTAGGTCTGTGTAATCCCATCCATCCCATTCTCCTAATGAAAGTGAAGTAGGGTAGGGAACAACTGCTTGAGGTAGGGACTGGGTTTGGGATTTTAATGAATTTTCTTTCCTTCACAGGTTCCTAGAGATTTTAAAGGCTGTTTTTAAATTTTTTAAAATGAAAATTTGAGAAAAAAGTATTTTACATGAAAAAGATATCTGAGAACATGGAAATGAAGGATGGCTCAATAACAGTGGGTGCAATGTCAGTGTTAACTTCCTTCCATGAATGTGGTCTTCTTTTGGAGGCCAAAAAAGGCACTTATTATGTTCTTAAGCTACCCCTTTAGTTTCTACATTCAAGCTATTGGAATACCCTAAACCTCCACTCAAATGTGGCAAATACAGACATGGCCCTCATTCATTTGGACAAATAAATTTATTTTTAAATAACTTTTTTGAGGTAGGAAGATAAAACATGCTATCTAAGGGAGGAGGATTTATGATTGAGTGGGGGAGACACATGCCATAAAGCAGAGCAGGGGGAAGTGATGGTGGCCTGGGGGACCAGGCACTCTTGGCACCTGCTGGTGGGCCCTGGTGGGAGATGCTGGCTCCCTGGGAAAAATGGAAGGACAATGACTTGGACACAGTTGCTGGGAGAAAAGCATTAACCTAGTGGGTTTCCAGGCAACTATATGACTCTTCCCATTTTTCCATGGACAAATTCACTGTACCATTTGGCTAACCCTTTTCCAGTGTTTGCTTTTATGAGAACTATATGCCTTTGGGGGCAACAGGCTATCTGTTGATCCCCAGCCCTGGGCAGAATGGTTTATCCTTATGGCGAGAGAAGGCCCTAACCCCACCTCCTCTTCCAGGTATTCTCTTGAATACAGGCTTTCAGAGTCCTCTTTTTCTATATTTTGGTTTAAATTAGTGCCCTGGACCCTCCAACGGCCTGGACCTTAGATGCCTTTTCCTTCTTTTGGCCCAGCTTACTCCCTCTGTCCTCATGTTGGATGTAGGGACCTTGGGATGTGGCCATATCTCTTCTGTGCATAGTTGGGATCTGGGGCTTGAAGTCCTTGGAAAACAAACTGAGTCAGGGGAACTTTCAGCATCACAGGAACGTGGCTCTGTGGGTCTCCCTCAAGTTGGAGTTTTGACGCTCTATCAGGATGCTCTTTCAAATTTGATTTCCCTTTATCTTGTTCCACCAACAAGCTTATTTTATGGGACATTAATCAGTGACTAGATTCCCTAGATTAAACAATTCTTTATTGCTAAATGGGGAATTTTCAATTTCACTGGCCCTCAGGGTGTCTCTTGATTTTGGTCTGGGAACAGTGGGCTTCACAGCCTTCATGATTTCCTCATACAACTGCTCTGGCTTATCATCAATGCTCAAGAAGGGAGGGGGCCCTGGGGTGTCCTGTTCAATATCAGGTAATTCTGAAACTATCCCATAGATGAGTTCATAGCCATGCCTCAGATGTCTTGGAAATAACCCCTTCTCATCTTCTTTCTCCAACCATAATGGAATATCTGCTCTCCTGGAGACTCTTAAGTCCAGGAATTCCTGAAGAACAAAGTGAAGACTGAAAAAACTTCTAAA
Source organism: Cabassous unicinctus (assembly GCA_029593785.1). NCBI lineage: Eukaryota > Metazoa > Chordata > Mammalia > Cingulata > Chlamyphoridae > Cabassous > Cabassous unicinctus. The sequence continues at coordinate 68,412 of JAQZBX010002277.1, forward strand.
TGCCACATGAAAGCATTCAGGATTTCACCAGGATAAGGCCTGTGAAAGATGAAAAGAAAGACATCCTTTAGAGAGAACATCAAGAGAAGGTGGAAAGGACAAGCTCTTCCAAGAAAACTGCCATAAAGACAAGGCTGAAATGAGCAGGCCTGAGTCCTCCAGTTCAGAGAGTATTTAAACAGAAGATGCCAACCTGCTGGGACACTGTGGAGATGAGTTCTCTGAGCCAATGTTCAATATAAATGGAGGCAAGTCAGACAGATGCAGCATTAAGAGTCATATGTGTTTGTGGAGGGGAAGAGTAGTGCTGGAGCATAGTAGCTGAGTGATTCTGTGGGATTCATGGGGTGGCTGAGTTGGGGGACAGAGTGATATCCTAAGAGCATGGGGTCAGGTGAGGGCATGCTTCTCTTGGCTCTGCCTTGACCCAGAAATAATGAGGGTCTTGAACCAGTTCTCACACTCCTTTCTTAGGTAAACTGCAGCCCTTATGTATCCATATATAATATGACTTTCTACCTTGAAATCATGGTGTTCTGTGTTCCTTTCTTGTTATTCTTTTCTTTTAAAAAAAGGATAAAGTCCTTTTCTATCATTTCTCCATTGAAAATCTCAAATAAAGGTGTGTGTGTGTATGTGTGTGTATGTGTTTGTGTGTGTGAATGATCCTTTACTGATATTCCTGGCTGTAGTCCTGTGCTATGGAGAATGCAGTCTCTGACCTTGAGGTGTGTCTGCTCCCTTAGGTAGGATTCTGCTCCATGAGGCCAGAGCTCGGTATTTAGCATCTGATCAGAGGCTTTCATAGACTCAGTCTTGCTCTCCACTTCAGTCCTAAGACCAGGATTTCACCAAGAGATACCAAACTTGGGAAGGGGCATGATGAATATTGTTTGCTTGACTCTGTCCCCCAAACATTTCCTACAATTTCTTAATAATTAACCCCATGGACACTGATACACATTGCTTGAAATTTACCCTTGAGTTAGTTCTCTGGCACCCCAGGTGATTAATCTGTTAGTGTAGATATAAGCTTCTGTTGTCTCACACTTTTACCCTAAAGAAATGTTTCTCATCTTTCCTGACAGTGCCCATCTCAGGAGTCTGTGTAAATATAACTGATTCAGTGAAGTGGGAGTAACAGGAAAAATAAAAGTCCATCTATGCTGGGGGATGGATCTGAGATTCCCTTACCTGATTTCTGTCTCCTTCTTCCATAGATGGATTCATCTGGGGGAAGTACAGAAAAAGGAGAAAGAGCAATATCCCATACAATAAAAATAAAATACATTCAATGGTCCATGTGTATGTGTCTGTGCTCAAACATGGAGCACCCTGGTGTCTTGGGAAGTAAAGATTTGTCTCCATCTTCCACAGCACACACCAGCCTCAGGCAGCACTGAACACTAAACACTGAGCCTGTGCTGCCTAGAGATCCAGGCCTGCATCACAGAGCCACAGAACAGAGTTTTCAAGGGTGGGGGAGGGGCAGGGGGAAGAGGAACTCCAACCCCTCCACCACCTTAAAGACTGAACAGCAGAGCCTGGTCTTTGGATTTTCCAACTCCTTAATTACAGAATATCATATGTATACCTCCATACGATGTCTATTTATTCCAACTGGACATAAGAAATGGTCCAGTTTTATACCTTGGCATTCTTAGCTTTGACATCACCCACTCCACAACTCTGAAAGTTTGAAATTTTATCAGGAATTTTTTTTTTAATACCCAGCGCTTTATGTTTTCAAGATCTCTTTGTCCTCAACTCCAGCTTCCTTTCTTAAACTGGTTTTGCTTTTCATCAACTGGGATATAAAACTCTGCCCCCCCCCAAACCCAATAATACACATTTTACAAAAAAACAAGGATGAATGATATTGTCTATGCTAAAAGTAGGAGAGAGGTCCTAGCACACCACATGGAAAATAATTTACCAAACTTTTATAGTAATTTTTTTATGATGACACATTATATAACATAAAATTTCCTTTTTTAACAATTTTTAAGTGGTATTATTTGCATTCTCAATGTTTTGCTTCCATCACTACCATCCATTACTAAAACTTTTTCATGACATCAAAGAAAGCTACAATATGGCAGGCAATCTCTGCCTGGTCTCCCTATCACCTGTGGGCTTCCTCTTCCTTTTGAGCTCCATGGACCCAGCCTCTTGAAGCTTCATGATTATGTGACCTGTAGTCCTCTCTCTCCTGGCATAGGGCTTGTTTCTTTTGGAGCGTTCTATATACATCTCAGCTGTTCTGCTTTTTTACTAATTTAAACTCTAAGCTATCAGACAAAATGACTCATCTCTCCCCTGGGCCTCAGCTGTTTGAACCTCCTCATTTCTGTCACATGGCAGGATCAGAAATGACAGAGCTCTCTCTTCTCTGAATGTCCATTTACATCAAACCCAGCAAAGGGATGGGGACTAAACCTGAGTCATGCCAAATGACATAGTCAAATCAAGAATCCCCAAATCAATCTTAACAGGTAATCTAATCAAAGGCCCCTCAGCTGAATTTAATGAAGTCAAATGATATCACACAGAAAGGAATAGATTAATCTACAAATCTAATCTTTGGGGGGTGGTATTCATAAATTAATCTCTAACTGCCACATACACTTTGCCTAACAAAATATACATTGGTTCTAGAGGCTGGGATATGGACATCTTTGGGAGGCCATCATTCAGTCTATCACTATTGTCATATGAGGAAACACATCAGCAAATGATCATGAATCACAAATACCTTCTAGTTTATGAAAACTTTGTCCTGCATAAATTAATTTCTTGAAATTATTTATATCTTTACCTCCAAAATGTAGGGAAATAACTGCAATATTGTGAAATACAGTAAAAAAATATTTCATATAGAAAATTATATGGGAGACAAATCTGATACTAAGATTATGGTCAAAAAGATCATTTCAAAATTGGAGTTGCCATCTATTGTTTGAAAAGTCCCTTTTACACTCAGGCAGCTTTTACAGCTTGAAATAAACCTGTTACACTGCTGATAAATTTATCCTTTTCACCTATTCATTCAATTTGCATTATAAGAAATACTTTTGGAGTTGCTGAGGAAACCTTCTCAAATGCATGCTGTTGATTAAACAGTAGCTATGCAGCAGCATTGGTAAGGAGTTATAGAGGGAGAAAGCAGTGATAATAGTGAGAGTAATGTTGTCTATCCATGCCTTGAAAATCCTCTTCAAATTACTCTTGCAATTAGATGGGAAAGCACATTTTCTTGAAGCCACCATCAATCCTCTACCCCACTTGCAATTCCCTTTATTTTCATTTTTTATTTTTTATTTTTATACTTTAAAAGATGCTTAGATTACATAAATGTTACAGAAAAATTACAGGGATTCCCATGTTCCCCACCTCTCACACCCCCCATAACCTTCCACATAAACATGTTTCATTAGTGTGGCACATCACCTGCAAAGGATATACACATCCTGGGGCTTTACCACTAAGCATGGATCATAGTTCACATTGTAGACCACACTCTCTCCCACACAGTTCTGCATGTTATATGCTGATGTAAATGGCCTATATCTGTCATTGTAATGCCACTCGGGATAATTCCCAAGTCCTGAAAAAGCCCCTGTATTACAACTGCTTTCCCTCTCCCTGCCCTGAAAGAGTCCATTGACTACTGGCTGCACCTCAATGTTGTAATTTCTTCCATTGCTTGAATCACAATATGTCTAAAACAGAATAACATTAAGTCCAGTCTACTCCATAGCTCTTCCCCCAATCCTGAGGAGACTGGGGTGGTGATGCCACTCCATCTCCAAGTGAGAGGGGTCTTATATCCCATGGATAAGATGGATGGGATTATCCTGCCTTCAGCTGCAGGCTCTCTCCATTCCCTGGGATGGCTGTTGTCCAGCATCATCTCCTCACCAGGTGACTTGGGTGAGTCCATTGAGCTGTAGAGTAGGTGTTTCAGCTCCACAGAGATTCCAGGCACAGCTGGCACATGGGCAGGCCAAAGGCTCCACTTTCTGGAAGTACACTCACAAACTCCAGCACCAACTATAGGTTTGAATAGAAGGGACTGATGGAATATGTGCAGGGAGGACTTATTTGAGTCCAACTCTGTCACTCTCAGGAGCACAGATTCCAATGTAGAGCCCACTTATAAGGCATGAATGTCTGGACCTATTTCCCATTATACAGGACCTGGGTGTCTCCAGAGCACTCAGGAGCCCTTCTGTGTGGGGTGATATCCACTTTGGTGTTCTATGAGATCCTACTGATGTGTGTGTAAGCATTACCTCTGGGATGACCTCCCGACTCTCTTTGAAGTCTCTTAGCCATATGAACTCATTTGTCTTTACTTTTCCCCCCTTTTATTCAAGGTCTTTTTCCAGTTGTATTGCCAGTTGGCACTTGGTATTAATCCCTGATTGCCAGGGTGGCTCATCCCTGGGAGTCATGTCCAACGCTGGGGAAGGTAATGCATTCATATCCTGAGTTTGGCTTAGAGATGGGCCACATTTGAGCAGCAAGGAGGCTCTCAGGTGGCAACCCTTAGGCACCCCACAACAGAAGGCCAAGTTTCAATTACAAGAGAAAGACTCATAAGGCTAGTCATCAATAACAAGAACCCATTTGTGGACCGTCCTCCTTTGCCAGACACTATCTCTGCACTCAGGGGACTTTTGCTGTTCCCTTGGAGAAAGTGGCAGAGCTCTCCAGGCTGGGAATTCAGTATTCTCTCATTTATTCAATGATTCTTCACCCACTGTGATCATGCCCAACCCCTTGATCATCTGAACAATTTTATATATGTTTCATGTATATTCAGGTGAACTTCCTCCAATGAAACCCCCATCTCTGACACCACCCCACCAATAATCCGTTCCTTCCCCCATTGTAATCCTTCTGTGATCTAAACATTCCTTGAAGATGAAGCCCATATAATAGCCAAATACAATTAATAGGAAAATGAAACAATAATGATAAGTTTAAATATAATTGATAAAATACATGGAAACTAAAAAAAAAAACACTAAAAATAAAATTAAATTAGAGGATTGGGATATTAAAAAAATGGGAAAAAAAACAAAAAAAAATGAAAAGAGAAATTTTAAACATTATTCCTTTTATCACTGCATTATCAGGTGTCCAGTTTCTACCATGGCACCTTCCCC
>JAQZBX010002278.1:0-29624 GCA_029593785.1 Cabassous unicinctus
CCCCCCCCCCCCTCCCCGCATCAGCATAGCCTGGAAACATGAGAATCATATACTTTCCATCATCACTCATTCATTGGTATTGAATGCCACTATAGTCCAATCACTGTGTTAGTGAATGAGGCAAAAATGACTGAGTCAGGCCATTGCACATAAGGTAGACCTGCAAACCAATAGTTATAATATGTGCTAATAGTAATAACAACAGTGACATGTATAAGGTACAATGGTAGAACAGGAGTAACAGGCAAGGGTTTGCAGAGAAGGTAATACTTAACCTGAGACTTGAAGGATGAATGGAAATAATTAGGTAGATTTAGAAGATATGGAAAGGACACTCAGAGTAGAGGGAACCATGAATAAAAAAGGCACAGAGAAATGGCAGAACACCTATATTCTTAGACTAACAAGTATTACAAACTGTAAGAGGGTCACCTTTATGAGGGAAATTGGAAAGATACGGGGTTAGATGGGTAATAGGGTTGACCTCTGCAATTGCTCAAGTTTTTATTGTTTCTGACTTCATGGAAATATGTGGTCTACCTAAAAGAAATATATTCACAATTTGAGTGTTCCCTGGTTAATGGAATACTGGATGCTTATTTTGTGTGGGTGGGAAATTGGTGGGAAGCAGAGGGGAAAAGACAGCAAAGCCAAGCATCCGGTTTGGCGTTAGTCACTGGGCAGGTCACTGGGCTCTGGGCTTGCTGCCTGATGCATGTGCAAGGACAGTGGGCGAGCAGGGCGTGAAAGACCATGGCAGACCATCTTCACAGGAAAGAGATCAAGTGGACATAGAAGGTCTTACTGATAGCATGTCAGGGTCCAATTTTCTAGGCAGCGGTTGTGCTGACCACCACGTTCATAAGCTAGAGAAGGAGGGATCGCTGTCCTAAATAGTACGAGGTGGCTGAACACACGACACCCGACACTGGACAGATGAGACTGGTACTCACGGCCCACGGAGAGGACACTGACCGCCCTGCAGGCCCCCCGCCCCGAGCCCTGCAGGTTGCACTGAGGAATAGAGGGAAGCAGCCGGTGGGAGGCAGGCTCTGCAGTAACAAGAGGGTTAGAATAATTCTGCAGCTGACAGGACACGGACGTGCCATGGAAGAGGAGTGGTTGGGGTGCCCCTGGTCTGGCTGACAGAGGAGCTAGCTGAGTGGGGGGACTTTCCCAGTAGGTGGGGGCATATCTGGTGAGAGCCGGGGACCTCACAGGCCCTTGGGGGCCCTGCAAGGCTTAGAGATGTCAAGACAGCACTTGAAATACTTCAATTTACTTTCTAACCAGAGTTTTTATTGTTGTTATCATTATTACTAATGATATCACCACTAATACTGTGTTTAAAATGAGGATCTGGGACTCACGTCCTGAAAAATTGTAGAATAACTTTGCCAACTGTCCCTTTGCCCTAGACAGTCTTTTTTTTTTTTTTTCATTTTGCATTGGTATGTTAATTTCTTTCCCAAATGAATCAGTAAAGATGGAAATGTTAAATTAGTTGAAAAGACATATTTACATAGCTCTGAAGAAAAGTACAAGTATCCTGAATCAGCACAGAGCTTTAATCCACTGTAATGAGAGGACAATTATAATGGCTATTCTAACAATGGAACAGGAAAATAGCCTGAATACAATAAAGTCCCATAACGACCAAGTCACTGTCGTAAACATTCAACCATCCCACAGGATCATCATAACTCCGGTTTAATCAGGGGCAGAATAACAAGGGGAGCTAACAAGCCAGATGTTGGCACTGACCTTCTGTCCTCCTCAGGAAGAGATTTGCACGTGTTTGGACCGTGGCTCACTGTCACCATCCGAGCCGTGATTATTTTTCCTTCTAAAAGTTATAAAAAGAAAGTATTCCAATACCCCGACTCTAATGCTGAATAAAACTCAGGTTGAATTTTGTCATAAAATTGTATTTTAAATATTTATAAACCTCAGCTTACTTTCCAAATCAGTTTCTCCACACACAAACCATTTACTTCCACAATGTACAAAGAATGGAGGGGCCTAAATGAATAACAGTCAAGGGAGGAAAAACTCGCAAGGTTAAAGATTAATTGGGTTTACTAATGGTTGTCATGTTTCTATGACAACTTCAGATATTTTCAGGCAATTTTCATAATAAAATTGTCTTTTGCAAAATCTATTTTAGAAGAAATTTTATAATAGACTTCATTAATTCTGCCTCCATATAAATTTCCATATTTGTTCAGAAAAGTTATGAAGTCCTTGTCGCACAGTTGGGTTTTTTTTTCCCTCTTACGGTTGTACTTGATAGTATTGAATAAATAAAATTTAATTTCTCACCTTCAAATTGATTTTTTTTTCTCTTTAAAAGGTGTTGCGTGCAATATGGTAAAATATGTTAAAACAGATTTCAGGTTTTGACACGAAATTATAAAATGGAAAATTCAAAGTTCCTGTTGCCACCCTATTGTCATTGCAGCCTCCCCTTGCTCTCTTCCTCAAATGTTCTACACGTGAGTTCTAGGTCCCCAGGATTCTCTTGCAGACATGAATCTTTTAAATGAGCATCTTCGCGGGCGCACGCGCTGCTCTGAGTCTCCTCCCAGCGCTGAGCCTGGAAGGAGCTGCCCGGGTAGCTCTAGGTCCTGGCGAACGCCAGCGACTTCCTTAGAGTCATGCAGTGCCACAGGCAAAGTGGATGTGATGGCCCCACTGCTTTGTGGAGGGGACACGTGCACGTTGCCCACGGACTCTCCCTGGGGTGGGGGGCGGGGTGGGGCACTCATCTCCTTTTCCTACCTGGGCAGCCACTGGGAAGGAGATGGCTCAGAATTCCTGTTGGGGATTCCCCTGCACCTCTCCTCATGTTTACCTGTTTTCTCCATTTGCAAGGTCAAAACATTCCTTCCTCTTTCTGCTGCAAAATGGGAAATAGGAAGTTTCAACAGAAGCATCAAGATACAAGAGCTGTGGAATTCCAAAATGAGGTGGCAGGGCAGGATGCAGATATTCAGAAATATTTAAGAACTGGTTTACAACTCTGGAAACCTGTCGCTCACAAGTGGAGGATAGCAAGGAGAATAAAGAGTGGAGATTACAAGGGCATCTGTGAAGATGATTTGTTGGTTGAGAGAGGTGAGGAGTCAAAGGGGCACTGCCTCTTAGTTCAAGCCTGGCGACAGGAGAAGCATCACCGATGCTCCCTGAAGTTGCTGGCTGCAAGCATCTGTTCCCTTCTCAGGCCTGCCTGCAACAGCGGAGTGAAGGACTCTGCACCTGCAAAGTACCTGAACTCCGCTCCGATTGTGGGTCAAAGACCAGATGTGGAACTGGCAATGGGAATGCAATCCCAGAGTCTGCTAAAAAGGCGTCTTTCATCCACTATTGCTGCCAGGGAAAGGGGAGCCCAGGAGTAAGAGGCTGTGGGTTTTCCACTGAGGGCTGATGCTGGGGGGGTAAAGAAGAGACCATGAGAGGGAGCGGCCCTGGCTTTATGGAGGAACTGCAGTCAGGAGGCCCAGCACCCAAGAACTGTGGGATGTATCCATGAGAGAGTCAGAACCAGAAATGAGAATGAGAGAAGGCAACCTTGAAGTTTGATGTGTGGGTTTTGTTGGGTTGAAGTCTTAATTCCTAAAATGAAAGTGTGTTCTATAATTAGAGTGATAATAGTGACAGAGTGAGCAGAAAAGTCATTGGACGGTTCAAGTTTCCAACCAAAGTGCAGGGGAAGGGCAACCCTTTCTATTTAAACAAATAGAGTGTGGGAGGCAAAATAAATGTGCTTTTATGGTTTAACCCCAGGAATCCCCTTGATCATGTTTTCCTGATTCCATCTTGGACTCTCCTCCTTGGACAGGGACATGGGCTCCTAGGCTTTTTGAGACCCTGCCCTGAGCTAGATGGAACCATTATGTACATAATCAAAGACCCAGTATAGCCCACACTTGACAGGCGGAAGGCAAAGGTGTGTGTGGGGGTAGGCCTAGCACCAGCTGTTACTGGTCACCAGGCCTGTGTGAGAAGCAATATGGATGCTCACAGTGAACTCTAGGAGTTATATGACAGCAGATGAACTCTACGCACACACTGAATCACTAAAACCTGCTTTCCTCTGTAAGATGCCATTTTCTTTAATAAGTGCCTACTTCCTTTCCTTTCTTCCCTTTGCTCTCTCTCTTAATCTCTCTCTCTTTTCTTCCCCCTGCCCCCCGCCCCACAGTTTGGTGTCCAAATGGGTATAGCCAGGGCAGGAAGTCAAAAGTGAGGTAGAAAGTAATGTCATCTAGCCGCTTCAGAACGCATTTCTTTTCAACAGACTTAAAGATTTAGTGCATTTTTGCCATACATATGACAGGGACTTTATTTTAATGTTAATAATTAAACATCTTTATAAATATTTTGTGATGGAAAACTTTTGACAAGGATTGGGACTATGTCTCCAATGACTAAAGCTCTGGCATTTTGAAGGGCACTGAGTGACGCTATCCCCTTAGGGAGCGGCCACCCTGAGGCTAGGTGGGAAAGCCTTCAGGCACTTCCCACCCCAGTCGAGGATACTGGACAGAGCTAGATGCACTGTGGGAGGCCGTATACTGCCGTGGTGAAGAGTTGGGGTACCAGAGTTCTGCATAGATTCAAATTATCGCTCCACAACATGCTTCTACAATTTACGTAAACTCTGTGCCTCTGTTTGCTCATCTGCAAAAATGGGGTGGGAATAACTCACATGGATGTTAAGAGGTTTAAATGAAAAATGTAGAGTGTTCTGGTGCATGGTAATTACCCCCAAAAATGTTCTTAACTATTGTTCAGTGTCATTTTCTCTCTCAACCCAGAGAGGTGGGAGAGGAGGAACTTCCTGTTGAATTTTGACAAAACTTAACCTTAAGGGAAGGACAAGAATTGGAGAAACTAAGATTCTTTCTAGACTTAAGTGAACTATAAGGGTTGGTGTTTCCCTCAATAGAAGAGAGTTGGGACCACATCAATCTGAGCAGAGTCACAGGTGACTGTGGTAAGGTGCAAGGCTCCTGAGAAAGGACAGTACTGGTATCGACCCAGGGAATGGGGAAATCACCAGACTTGCATGGAGTCTTCCAAGGCATTGACACAAGGGGAGTTCTGGGACCTGCTTGTATCTTAAACTCAGCCTAGAAATGACTTGTATTTTCCTTTTGCAGGAAGGTTAATCCATTGTTCTCATTACTACTTTCATGGGATGGTAACGAGGCTTTCTCCAAAGAACCAGTTAATAGTTCTGAATGCCTCTTTTTTCTTAGTTTTTAACTGTTATGGTGCAAGTACTGATTGATGCCAACAGGATAGACTGGAGGTAGGAACAGCTGGCTGCATTGCAAGGTTTCAGAGTGAAAGAGAAATAAACTTTGGATCTGTCAACATCTGTGTGAATGCATTCAAAGGAGCCAGATTGGAGTTGCTCAAGGGCAGAGATGTATAACTCTCTCCTTCTTACTGTGCTTGGCATGCTCAAAGCTCAATAAATATTTGCTGTATAAATGAGGAATTCAGGCAAGAATAATGAAAGGTAGTGGGGGTGATGGGCAGACTAGGAATATTTCATGTTGTAGGGAGAGAAACAAGAAAAGACGAGCCATGAAAGATGTTCATGTTGAAAAGAGTAGGTGATTGAATACTTCTGCCTAGGGCAGAATGAAGGATAAGGCAACTCTTCAGAAATCTACAGAAGAGTGTCCAGGAGAGTGATAGGAAGGAGAAGGCAAAGAGGAAATGGAAAGCTGTTGGCAAGGATCTCTGGGAGATTTGGGCAAATTTGAAATCTAAGAAAAGAGGAATAGTATAGATTTTGCAACAGGGGCACAAATCAAGGAACCATTGGAGGTGGGGTTGGAGGTGGGGTGAGGGCTTTTCCCTGGAGCAACAAAGGACTAATACAGTCCACCCAAAGATCATGTGGTGCTCCCCCCCTCCCCCCCCGAAAGGAAACGGCTAACAGGCACAGCACTCATCCCACAAGCCTGCAGGTGGAGCAACAGGGAGAACCAGGAGAGAAGAATTAGCGAAACAAGAATGGAAAGAAATGGAAGAGTACTTTATTATGCTTGCCTAGTACTTTCAGTGAAGGTTAGTGGATATAGTAGTTTCCTCCCTCCCTTTCTCCCTCCAACTCCCCTTCCCTTGCTTCCTTCCTTTTTTGGAAGGCTCACATGATTCATTGTAAATACGTAACAGAAATTTAGTCTTTTATAGTAACCTATGAGCTCATGAGACCATGTGGGTGAAATGACTTTAACGAATAAAAATTCAAATGGAAAGGGCAATTACTGAGCCAGGGCCAAGCCCAAGGACCTCCGCATTTCTCACTAGCTCCCAGAGAAGAGATGTTCCTGGGACAAGTCCACAGTGATCCGTCAAAGAGAGTCAAATATAAAGTGCATTTTCTTTTTTCACTGCAAAAATTACTTCACAGTGAAACAGTAAAACAAAAAGCTGAGCTCCAAAAAAGACCTCTGGGTACAATATTAGCAGTGTGATGGTTTATGGAAATACTTCAGGGCAGCTTCGCGCTGGCCAGCTGCCCAAATCAAGCGTTCTCCCCTTGGGTCTCTGACTTGGGCCTGACTAAACTGATTTCCTCTGAGCATGAAGCACACTATTCACATCAAAAGACTCTACTTAAGTAGATATAATGCCGCCTTCCCAAGGGGGGAGTTTTATTTTCCTCTAGATAGGAGCTCGGCTGCTGTCTAGAAAGATGTGCTAACTTCATTGTTCAGCCAGTAAAGCCCAAATAATGTGAAATGGCATAAGCTTTTAAATAAATCCACTGGGAAGTGGGAGCCTGCAGTAGGGGGTTTAACCATAGCAGAGTGGCAGGGGAACACTGGACGTGCAGTCCCAGAGAGGCCAGGCCCTGAATTCCGCAAATGGATTCACTCCCAAATAGGAGAAGAACAGTAAGCCAGTTACAGCAACAGGCTTTCCGGTCAACCAGGAGCAGGTTCACGTCCCCAGGTTGGCCATATAATCGGCCAAGTTATTTAACCTCTCTGAAACAGTTTTCTTTATAAATAAAATGAGGAAAATAATACCAACCTCATTGGGTTTTTGTAAGGATAAAACAAAACATATATGTATAATATATAATATATATAATATAATATAAACATATATATTATAAACATATAAACATATATATTATATATAAACATATATATTATATATAAACATATATATTATATATAAACATATTATATATTATATATAAACATATTTATAAACATATATATTATTATATATTATATATATAAACATATATATAAACATATATATAAATATATAACACTTAGCACCTGCAGTTTTCAACTCTGGCTGCACATTAGAATTAACTAGGGACTGTTGAAAATAATTCCCTCAGTCCAGACCAATTCAATCAAAATCTCTCTGGGACTGAGATGTGGTGTTTGTATTTGTAAGAAGCTACCCAGGTGATTCTGATGCACTGTGAGGGTTGACATGTACCATATAGTGTACTATATAATAAATCTTCAAAAAAGAATAGGCACAGGAGAAATGTTTCAGTGAGAAAATCCTGGAAAAGTGCTTTACCACAACGCTTAGCAAATATTAAGCACTCAGAAAAAGCTAGCTGTTTTTCCTAGTGACCTGAATTTTATTAAGCAATATTTATAATATATATTTTTTCAGTAAAAAGGAATTGATTATATCTATAAACAATGGAAAATGCATAGCATAAATTTCACTCAAAGGAGAATCAAGTGTGGTAGGAGCAAGTGTATCAAATCTTTGAAGAATTTAGGCTAAGGGAATATGATTTTTTTAAGTGTAGTACCAGATTGTCATTGGAATAAGTCAACCTTCCTAGTTTCTTATGAAGTCAAGTCTTTCTGGGGAGGCATGGGAGCAGAGTAGCCAAGGACATGATCTGCTGGGACAGATTGCTCATGGGTCAGCCCTGACTCAGCCACTTCACAGCTGTGGGACCCTGGTCAGGTTATTGAACATCTCTGTGCCTCAATTTCTTCATTGATAAAATGAAGATAATGATAGTTCCTGAATCCGGGTTGTTGTAAGGACTAAATGAGGTAATATAAATAAAGCCCTCTCAAGAGCGTGGGGGTACATGGTGATCACAAACATTACCTAGTAATAGTAGAGAGGTGAATTTAAATATGTGTTTCTGAAGTTTTCAAGATTGTGTGTCAGATGATGATTGAATTCTAAAGTAATAAGCCATGGTTTTCAAACCGTAGTATACCTTAGAATCACCTGGGGATCTTGTTAAAAATCTGAATTCTGGCTGAATCTGATATATACCAAAATTCAAGAACTTCTACTATTATAGAAATACCAGATTCAGAATCAAAATATGGCTTATGGTTTCAATGCCTGAAAGAAGTCAGAATCTACTGTGCCCCAATTTCTATTCCATGAAATGGGGTCTACAATCTAATTCATTGAGTTCTTGTGGTGACCAGATACGATAATCACAATTTATGCATAAAACAAATTTATGATTTCTAAAATATAGGAGGTTAACAGCATTATATTATTATTTACTTTTAATAAAATGCCTTTGTTATAATTACTTGTAATCCACCTTATTTCAATAGTATATACGTGAAATAAAACCCCTGAATCACACTAAAAAAAAATTGTTTCCATCAGTCCATACCCTTTTTTATTATTATTCAAGAATTTGTAGGTTTACAGAAAAATCAAGCATAAAACACAGGGTTCCCATAGACCACCCCATAACCCTTTATTATCGAGGGCTGGTTGGTGAAAATAAAACACAGCTTTGGTGAGGACAAAGTAAGAAAAAATATGAAAAGTCTGGATGATTGAAGATTGAGTAGCATCTCTTCCTGAAATGGAAATATTGCAACATCAAAGAATTAATCATTTTAAACTCTCTTTCCTGTGGTTATAGATGGAAATAGTGCCTGCTATTGAGAAGTAATAGCAGTTATGATAGCTTTGTATGAAAACATAACTAAAAGTGAACTGGGAGGGGTTTTCACTTTGAGTATATCAGCTCCTCAGTTCACTGCCAGAGACGCGATGCCTTGGGGCAGAATGAGTTGAAAGGCTATACCGTCCAGTGGTTTGCTCGTAGAACGTGCTTAGCAATTCTCCGCACTGTTTCTGTTCCTGGGTAGGACTCAGCTTTACAGACAAGCCATGGAGCCAACTTCCTTCTCCAAAGCTCAGTGACAAACTAATCACTCCAGTGACAATAAAGAAATACAGGACCTTGGAAATGAGAGCATCAGAGACATCTCCTCTTCCCCTTAATGGTCAGAGGGGGGCATCTAAGTGGGTGGGTGCGTGGGTCATTGTGATATTGGAACTTATAAAATCTTTTTAGAAATCTTTCTCTGTGAGTATGCCATGACCCATTGACATGGAGACTGTCACAAGCCACCAAAAGCTCCTAAGAAAGTTTCCTGAAGTTTTTCCTTTCCTTTCAAATGACCTGTGAGCCCTGGGGCCATTTCTACAGGGGACTGTCCCTGGGAGGCATAATACTTCATTATGCTTCAAGGTCTTGCCTGACAATCTAGCAATTACGGTGAGAGTCAGACAGCGGCTTCTTAACCACAGCCTCAGAGGGTGTGCGTGACAGGGCGACCTGTGCTGAGCAGAGCAGGACGTGGCCACTGTGTCGGGAGAGCAGAGTGAAGGAGGACACCTATTCACAAACTTCCCAAAGCTGGGAGACGATTTCAAAAACAATATAGAGCTCCTATAACCAAGTAAAATCTGCTATGTAAATTATGACGCACAAGCTACAGTTCCATTACGCAGCAGTGTGTGAATCATGAATATCTCATTAATTTTGGAAAAAAACGTACGAAGAATAATTTGGCAAAAATTCTCTGAAATGATATTTCAATCCTACCAACTTGTGGAGAGACCATCCTACCTGGTCCATGTGATATAGCCCATCCTTCCCTGCCCAAAATTAGTCATGCTCTGCCTTCAGAAAAAAGAAGTTACTTTTTCCTTTATAAATGACACTAAATATTTATTGATCTGAAATTAATTACATATTTAATGCAATAGGTTAATTTAAATAAATTTCTTAGAAATTCCTGATATTTTATTTTGTTGTGTTTAATATTGCCATCAAAATTATTTCATATATATTATCCCACATACGGGATTGTCAAACATTCATCATTTTGCTGATTTTAATCTTAATACTTGATATTTTATCACCAGTTATGATTCATTTTTCTTCTATTTTTTCCAAATTCTGTAGGTGACAGGCTTTTTATTGAACTCTGAAAAAGCCAAGCATCAGCACTCAGTCTGCTTTATCTCTGAGATTCCCTTCTTGAATTGTTTGCCCCTCTTTCTTCTAAAACTTTGAAGATGGTAGCTCTCTCTATTCAAATTTAATTTAGAAGTTATCAATCTTGTTTTCAGAGAATAGTATGATTCCTGGAAAGGTGGCAAATCAACATCAGACTTTTTTCTTGAAGCCAGCCCAGAAAGTCTATGGAAGTACAAAGAAAGTTGTTGGCTCTTAGTACTTAATATAAAAGTTCTTAGAAACTTTAAGAAAGAAAAAGATGGTTAGGATTCCATATAGGGCGAAAAAAGCCAGGAGAGGAAGAGGGCAGTGCCCTATGCTTGGACAATATTCTGGGGAAAGCTTTCCAGTTCTAACCTTTTTCCTTTTCCACACTGTTCTGAGGGGCAGGGAAACAGCAGCCTCCTCCCAAGCCTGCAGCTGGACCCGACTGGCGATTGGGTGGCCACGTGTAGTGGTGCCTGGGTGCTTTACCCAGATTTCCCCTCTGGGGCTGAAGCACTTGTCCCGCCGTTGTTGGGAGAGCAGGGGAGTGACACCTTCCAGCTGAGTTCCTCTCTCGGCCTTCTGCCGGCTGAACGCTAATCTCTGCAGCAGAATCTGCTTTCTGAGGAACCCAACCTGGTTGCAGTCTGAACTGCTAGGCCTTGAACAAACCTCTTCACCACCCCATTCTCTGGGACCTGGTGACCATAAATCAGAGACAAAGCTACTGGAGAAAGGAAGCCAATGGTATACGGAGGTCCTCTGAGGGGCTGGGAAAGGCTTGCCTGGTGATTTAGGCACAAACAAGAAGTCGTTGAGCCCAGACTTCCACCACAGACCCTGTGAATCGGGGCTCACCTTCTGCATTCATTCACTTCTCGTATTCTCCTTGTGTCTCAAGGAGAGACACAAGCCACGAGAGGGGCCTCTGATAGACCAGTGATGATAAATTGGTCCATTGTAGCTATAATGGAAACTTAGGTTAAATAAAAAGAAGAAAAAAGAAATCCATGTCTAACTCTGATTAGTTAAATCAGTCTGTGTTTTTACCTCTAACTCAACTGTTTATGTTTGCTCTTCACTGTGGCTTTGAAAATAGCTCCATAAAACTATATTCTGTAAATCTCAAATTCACAATTAGCCATTTTGTTAAGAAAACTAGTCTTTTTTCAACTCCTTGCAACTCTGATTAATATCTATTATTTTCAGAGGGAAAATATATTTCAACTGTCTGAGTACAGTTTACTAAAGATTGTGGTTTCCGTAGACAAGATTATAGATAACAAATAATCCTATGGGTCCATAAATCCAAGAACTATTTGGAACAAGGAAAGCTGTCACCCTCGGGTATTCATACAAATGATGGAATATTAGGTCAGATTACCCCTTGCCTGTATTTTTTGCTGGTATTTTTGTCAGACAGAAACAGGACTGAGGATTTCATACCAAAGTGGACAGAACAGCTCTTTCCTTGAGAGACTATTGGGGCAGGTTGATTAAACCAACTGTGATGTGATTGCCAAACTGAAATCGGCTCTGCACAGGCCCCTTGTAAGGGGGGTTTGTATAATCTGCTTATTCTGGCAAGTGGGTAGCTGCAATGCCTCTTCTGAACAGTACCTAAAAAGCTGCTTATCACAGGACTCTACAGGAATACTCAGAACCCTATGAGAAAGACTGTGAGAATGACTTAGCTGACACGGTTCAATTGGCTGTTCACTTTACTAATTAGTAATTTTAAAAAAAAATGTACAAATAATGTATAGATATAACTATATTATACATTTGGAGTTATCTGCTAAAGTTTTCTCACTTGGTTTAATCAAACACTGAGTTGGGAAAAGCTAAAGGACTTTTTTAATATTTTATTTTTTTCTTTTAAAATCAGCTTTGAGGTATAATTTATATACAAAAATGCACCCATTTTAAGAGTACAGTTCAACGGGTTTTGAAAAAAAATGTGTACATTGCATAACCGTCACCCCAGAAAATTCCAACATTTCATTTTGCAGTCGATCCTCTCCCACTCCCAGCTCCAGACAACTGCTCTTTCTAGTACCACAAATTTGTTCAGCGTGTTCTATAATTTCATACAATAGGGTCATAAAGTACATACTCATTTGTGCCTGGATTCTTTTGCTCAGCACAATGTTTTTGAGATCCATCCATGTAGTTGTGTATATCCATAGTTTGTTCATTTTAATTGCTGAGTGGTCGTCAATTGTATGAATAGACCACATTTTGCTTGTCTAGTCATCTGTTGATGGACATTTCGCTTGTTGCCAGGTTTGGACTAATATGAATAAATCTGCTTTGAACACTCATGTTCAAGTCTTTATGTAGACATATTTTAAAATTATTTTTAAACATTTATTTTAGAATAATTTTAAATTTACAGGAAAGTTGCATTGATAGTACAGATTGTTCCTGTATATCCTTCACCCACCTTTCCCAAACATGAGCCTCTTACATAATTAAGAAATCAGCATTGGTACAGGACTATTAACCAGACCATAGCCTTTCTTCAGATGGTCCAGTTTTTCTTCTGATGCCCTTTTTTCTGTTCCAGGATCCAATCCAGATTGCCACATTATGCTTGGCTGTCAGTCTCTTTAGTTCCTCTGATCTGTGACCGTTTCTCAGTCTTCCTTCTCCCCTATTCATTTATTTATTTCAATCATTTATGTATATCATATGGACTCATGGATATTCATTTTATTCTTTTGGATTTATATTAGTGTTCTACTGATGCTGTAACATTACTATAAGCTTAGTGGTTTGAAACAACACACTTTATTATCTCACAGTTCTGGAGGTCAGAAGTCTGAAATGGTTCTTAATGGGCTAAAATTGGGCTAACAGGAATGTAGGACTACATTCCTTTCTGGAAACTTGGTGATTGAATCATGCCTGCCCCCCCCCCAAAGACATATTTAAGTCCTAGTCCCTGATCCTGTGGGTGTGAGCCCATTTGTAAGTAGGACATTTGAAGATGTTATTATAAGTTAAAGTATGGCTAGACTGAATAAGGGTGAGCCTTAATCCAATATAGCTGAAGTCCTATAAGCAAAGGAAATTAGATGCAGAAGTCAAAAGAGGCCAGAAGTCCCCAGAAACCAGAGTACCATACACAAGGAGAGAGAAATTGCCATGTGGTGGAGGCAGAGATCCAAACCAAGAACCCCCAAGCATTGTGGCAAGCCAGCACCAGAAACGCTTGTCAAAAACTTGATTTTAGACTTCTAGACTCCAAACCCATGAGACAATGAATTCCTATTGTTTAAGCCAACCCATTGTGTGGTGTTTATTATAGCAGTCCTGGAAAATTGAGACAAGGCACAAGCAGATCTTGTTTTCTTGTCTTTTCCAGTGTCTATAGGTTGCTTGAATTTTTTGGCTTGTGTCCCCGCTTCCATCTTCAAAGCCAGCAATGGCTGGTTGAGTCTTACTCATACTGTATCACTCTGACACAGATTCTCCTTCCTTCCTTTTCTATTTAAAAGAACTCCTGTGATTACATTGGGCCCATCAAAATAATCTGGAAAAGTCTTCCCATCTCAAGGTCACCTGATTAGCAACCTGAATTCCATCTTCGTCTTTGGCAGGTAGTGAAACGTATTTGTAGGTTCTGGGGATTGGAATGTGGACATCTTTGGGAGGCCATTATTCTGCTTACCAGAGGATAATAACACTACATTATTTATTTATTTTTTAAATATATTTTTTAATTTTTTAAAAGATACTTACATTACATAAATGTTACATAAAAAATATAAGGATTCCCATATATCCCACTTCCCATACCTCCCACATTTACGCACATAATCAGCATCCTTCATTAGTGTGGTACATTCATTGCAATTGATAAATGCATTTTGGGGCATTGCCACTGAGCATGGATTATAGTTTTCATTGTAGTTTACACTGTCTCCCAAACAATTCTGTAGATTATGGGAAGATATATAATGGCCTATATCTGTTATTGCAATATCATTCAGGATGATTCCCAAGTCCCAAAAATGCCCCCATATTACACCTGTTTTTCCCTCTCCTTGCCCTCAGAGCATCCATTGGCCACTGCCTCCACATCAATGTTGTAATTTCTTCCATTGCTAGAATCACAATACGTCTATGGTAGAATACTAGTAAGTCCACTTTAGTCCACAGGTCATTCCCCAATCCTGAGAATTCTGGGATGGTGATGTCCACTCCACCTCTAACTGAGAGGGGGCTTTGATCCCATACAGCCGATGGATGGGACTTTCTTGCAGTTGTAGGCTCTCTCGTTTTCTTGGTATGGTGGTTGTCAATCCTCACCTCCTTCTTAGTTGTCCTGGTTGAGTCCAATGAACTGGAGAGTAGGTGTTGCAACTCTGCTGAGGCTCAGGGTCCAGCTGGCACATGGACAGCCCAAAGATTTAAGTCTCTTGGATGTATACCTACCAACTCCAGCACCAAGTATAGGTTCAAATAGAAGGGACAGATGAGCCATGTGTAGGGAAACCATAGCTGAGTCCAACCCTGTCACTCTCAGGAGCACAAACTTCAAAGTAGGGCTCACTGGCAAGGTACCAAACTCTGGAGCTATCTGCCCTGGCCATAGGACCTGGGTGTCTCCAGAGCCCTCAGAAGCCCCACTGTTTGGGGTAGTATCTACTTTGGCAGTCTACGAGATCCTGCTGAGATGTGCATAAGCGTTATCTCTGGGATGACCACCCGACTCACTTTGAAGTCTCTTAGCCATATATACTCATTTGTCTTTACCTTTTCCTCCTTTTATCCAAGGTCTTTTTCCATTTGCATTGCTACTTGGTGCTTGGTAATAATCCCTTGGTGCCAGGGAGGCTCATCCCTGGGAGTCATGTCCCACACTGGGAGGAAGGTAATGCAATTATATACTGGGTTTGACTCAGAGAGAGGCCACGTTTGAGCAACAGGGAGGCTCTCGGGTGGTAACTCTTAGGTACCCTATAACACTAGGCTAAGTTTCAATTTCAAGAGCAAAGGCTCGTAAGCATAGTTGTCAAAATCAAAGGCCCATCAATGGACCATCCTCCATTGCTAGTCATTGCCGCTATACTTGGGGGATTGTGGCTATTCCATTAGAGAATGTGGCAGAGCTATCCAGGATGGGAATTCAATATTCTTTCAGTTATTGTGTGAATCTCCACCCACTGTGACATTGCCCTGTAAACATTTGAACACATTTATATACCTTATATGTATGTCCAGGTGAACTTTCTCCCATGTATCCCACATCACTGACACCCCACACCAATGATCCTCCCCTGCCCCAGTTTTAATCTTTCTGTGATACAAAGCTTCTTCAAAAGTGACACCAATAAAATAGCCAAATATAATTAATAGGAAAATGAAATAATAATGATAGGTTTAAATATAAGAAATAAAATACATAAAAATTCAAAAAACTAAAAATGAAATAAAATTTAAAAATTGGGATATTAAGAAATAATGAAAAATATTTTTAAAATTTTTGACATTTTGCCATTCATCACTGTAATATCTGTTGTCCTATATGTACAGTGATATTTTCTTCCATTTATTACCCAGTGTCTTTTTTCATTTCATTTTCAAAGAAGTTTTAGGTCATAGTAAAGTCACATGCAGAATACAGGGGACTCCCATATACCCAACATCCTCCCTATTTTCCCCCTTCCTGTATTAATACCTTTTTATATGTGGATGGTACATTTGTTACAACTGAGACACAAATAGTGAAATATAGTTATTAGCCATGGTCAATGGTTTACATTATGGTTTACATTTTAGACCGTACACGTTTATAAATTTTGATGATATTTAACATGGCCTGTGTCCATCATTGTAAGATCATGTAGAACGCTTCCATTGCCCACTAAATACTCCCTGTTCCATATATTCTATTCCTCCCTCCCTCTCCCCTTGGGGCCCATGGTGACCACCGGCTTCGCTCCTTGGATGACAAGATTCATAGTTACTTGCAACAACACTGAGGTCTTCACACACTGGTTTGTCCGCCCCTATTAAGAACCGCCCATCCTCTCGAGAGACTACCGCCCCTCTGTTTGAGAACATATGGGTCCTCCCCAGGATGGGAGTCCATGTCCTTCCTGCTCATTATGTGGGTCTCCACCCACTGATATGACACATTATGACAAAATGATCACTCACACACTCCCTAGAAGACTGCCCCAGGTACTCCTTGTCCCGAATGCCCCACCATCCAACACCCTAAACCAGTAACCCTTCCTTGTCATATTGCTATAAGAGCGTTCTCAACTTTGTTCTTTCAACTACATACCCACCAATCCCCAGTGTTCACCTGGTCCCTCCCCCAACGCTCTCCCCAGTTCCATGGATTGTCCAACCCACCCTCCCCACTCTACACCCCTGTCAAACCTGCACTGCCCAACCCAATAGTATCATTACACTCCTGTCATATCCCTTCACTGCCCAACTATACACTTCCACCTTATCATAGATTTTGCCTGTATGGGTGTTGGCTCACAACCTTCTTCTCCCTTTCTATTTCCTGTAAACCTATCTTCCAGACAATAGCTCCCTGAGTCTGCTTGATATGCTTAGTTCATATCAATGAAATCATGTAATATTTATCCTTCAATGCCTGCTTGCTTCACTCAAAATAAGGTCCTCAAGATTCATCCATGTTATCTGGTATGTTGGCACTGTATTCCTTCTTACAGCTGAGTAATATTCCGTTGTGTATATATACCATATTTTATTTTTCCATTCATCTGTTGATGGGCAATGAGGTTGATTCCAACTTTTGGCAATAGTCAATAATGCTGCTATGAACATTGTGTGTATATATTTGTTCATGTCCTTGCTTTCAATTCTTCTGGGTATATACCCAGCAGTGGAATTGCTGGATCATATGGCAGTTCTATAGTTAGGTTTTTGAGCAACTGCCAAACTGTCCTCCACAATGGCTGGACCATTCTACATTCCCACCAGCAGTGGACGAGAGTTCCCATTCCTCCACATCCTCTCCAACACTTGTAGTCCTCTGTTTTTTTAATAGCCTCCATTCTATTGGGTGTAAGATGGTATCTCATTGTAGTTTTGATTTGCATTTCCCTAATAGCTAGTGATGTTGAGCAGCTTTTCATGTGCTTTTTACCCATTTATATTTCTTCCTTGGAAAAGTGTCTTTTCAAGTCACTTGCCCATTTTTTAAATGGATTGTTTGTCTTTTTATTTTTGAGATGTAAGATTTCTTTATATATGCTGGATATTAGGCTCCTATAAGATATCTGGTTGCCAATATTTTGGCCCATTGGGTAGGCTGCCTTTTTACTTTCTTGATAACCTCCTTTGAGCTATAAAAGTTTTTAGTTATGAGAAGTTCCCACTTATTTATTTTTTCTTTCACTGCTCGTGCTTTGGGTGTGAAGTTCATGAAACCATTTCCAATTACAAGGTCCTGTAGATGCTTCTCTAAATTATCTTCCAAAGTCTTTATGGTCTTGGCTCTTACATTTAGATCATTGATCCATCTTGAGTTGATTTTTGTATACGGTGTGAGATGGTGCTCCTCTCTCATTCTTTTGGATATGGATATCCAGTTCTCCAAGCACCATTTGTTGAAGAGGCCATTCTCTCCCAGTTGAGTGGGCTTGGTAGCCTTGTGGAATATCAGATGACTATATACGTGAGGATCTATATCAGAACTCCCAATTCGGTTCCATGGGTCGGTGTGTCTATATTTGTGCCAATATCATGCAGTTTGGACCACTGTAGCTTTGTAGTATGTTTTAAAGTCAGGTAGTGTGATTCCTCTGATTTCTTTTTTTTTTTCAATATGTCTTTGGCTATTTGGGACCTCTTGTTCTTCCAAATAAATTTCATAGTTTTTTCCAATTCAGTAAAAAAATGCTGTGTTGATTTTTTATTGGGATTACATTAAATCTGTAGATTAGTTTAGGTAGGATAAACATCTTAATAATGTTTAATCTTCCTATCCATGAACAGGGAATATTCTTCCATTTATTTAAGCCTTCTTTGATTTCCTTTAACAGTGTTGTGTGGTTTTCTGTGTATAAGTCATTTATATCTTTAAATTTATTCCTAGGTATTTGATTCTTTTAGTTACTATTGTAAATGGTATTTTTTTTTCTTGATTTCTGCCTCAGATTGCTCATTATTGCCACTGATTTTTACACATTGATCTTATAACCTGTAATTTCACTGAACTCATTTATAAGTTCTAGAGGCTTTATTGTAGGTTTCTCAGGGCTATGTAAAGGATCATGTCATCTGCAAATAGTGAAACTTTTACTTCTTCCTTTCCAATTTGGATGACTTTTATATCTTTTTCTTGCCTCAGTGCTCAAGCAAGTATTTCTAACAGAATTTTAAATAGGAGTGGTGATAGTGGGCTTCGTTGTCTTGTTCCCGATCTTAGAGGGAAAACTTTTAGGATTTCACCATTGTATATGATGTTAGCTGTGTGTTTTATTTATATACCCTTTATCATGTTCAGAAAGTTTCCTTCTATTCCTATCTTTTGCAGTGTTTTTATCAGAAAAGTGTGCTGTATTTTGTCAAATGCCTTTTCTGTGTTGTATTAGTCAGGGTTCTCTGGGGAAACAGAATCAACAGGAGATATCTGTCAATAATATGAGATTTTAAAAGACTCTCTCACACGACTGTGGGGATGCAAAAGTCCAGGTTCCGTAGGCAGGCTGCAAACCAGGGGCTCCGATGAAAGGTCCTTGATGAGTTTCTGGGAGAAGTTGCCTGTCCAACGACGAGCTGGGAAATTCTCTCTGAATGTTGAAATCACTTTCCCTTTTAAGGCATTCAATTGATTGGATAAAAGCATCACCCATTGATGATGTAATCTCCCTGATTGATGCAGATGTAATCAGCCATCCACGCAGTAAACTCACTGGTGATTGAAGTCCATAAATGCTCTTGTATTACAATTAGCCCAGTGCTTGCTGGAACAAACACCTGAACACAAATACCTGGCCGAGTTGACACATTAGCCTAACCATCACATGTGTCTATAGAGATGAACATGTGATTTTTTTTCTTTTGATCTGTTTATGTGGTGTATTACATTGATTGATTTTCTCATGTTGAACCATCCTTGCATACCCAGGATGAAACCCACTTGGTCATGGTGTATATTTGATGTGTTGTTGAATACGATCAGCAAGTATTTTGTTGAGGATTTTAGCATCTAGGTTCATTAGAGAGATTGGTCTGTAATTTTCCTTTCTTGTGGCATCTTTGTTTGGCTTTGGTTAGGGTAATATTGGCATCATAGAATGAGTTAGGCAATGTTTCTTCTACTTCTATTTTTTGGAAGAGTTTAAGTAGGATTGGTGTTAGTTTTTTCTGGAATGTTTGGTAAAATTCACTTGTAAAGCTGTCTCTGGGCTGTTCTTAGTTGGGGGGGTTTCGATGACTGATTCTATCTCTTTATTTGTGATTGGTCTGTTGAGTTCATCAGTTTCTCCTTTCATCAATGTAGGCTGCTTGTGTGTTTCTTGGAATTTGTCCATTTCCTCTAAATTATCCTCCTTGTTGGCATATAATTTTTCAAAATATCCTCTTATGATACTGTTCATTTCTATGGGGTCAGTGGTGATATCCCCTTCCTCATTTCTTATTTTGTGTATTTTCATCTTCTTTCCTTTTTTCTTTGTTAGCCTAGCTAAGGGTTTCTCAATTTTATTGATCTCGAAGAATCAGCTTTTGGTTTTGTTTATTTTTTCTAGTGCTTTCTTATTTTCTATTTCATTTAGTTCTCCTCTAATCTTTGTTATTTCCTTCTTTCTACTTCCTTTGGGGTTAGTTTGTTTTTCTTTTTCTAATTCCTCCAGGTGTCTAGTTAGGTCTTTTACTTTAGCTCCTTCTTCTTTTTTAATACTGGCAGTTATGGTTATGACCTTCCCTTTCAGTACATCTTTTGCTGCATCCTATAGGTTTTGATATGTTGTGTTGTCATTTTCATTTGTTTCAAGGTAATTACTGATTTCTTTTGTGATTTCCTCCTTGACTCACTGTTTCTAAGGGTGTGTTGTTTAACTTCCATATCTTTGTGCCTAATTTGGTTCTCTGGCCCTTACTGATTTCCAGCTTCATTCCATTGTGGTCAGAGAAATTACTTTGTATAATTTCAATTTTTCTGAATTCCTTGAGAATTTTTCTGTGGCCTAGCATGTGGTCTATCATGGAGAATAATCCATGTGCACTCGAGAAGAATGTATATCTCACTGTATTTGGGTGTAGTGTTCTGTATATGTCTATTAGGTCCAGATCCTCTAATGTATTATTCAAAGTCTTTGTTTCTGTATTGATTCTCTGTTGAGATGTTCTGTCTAATGATGATAATGGTGTACTAAAGTCCCCCACTATAATTGTAGAGGCATGTATTTCTCCACTTAGTTTTTCCAGTGTTTGCCTTATGTATTTTGAGATGCCCTGGTTAGGTGCATAAATGTTTATGATTGTTCTTCTTGAAAGAGTACCCCCTTTACTATTATATAGTGTCTGTCTTTGTCTCTTACAATAGTTTTGCATTTAAAGCCTATTTTGTCTGATATTAGTATAGCTAATCCTACCCTTTTTTGGTTATTGTTTGCTTTTAAGATTGTTTTCCAGTTATCCACTTTCAGCGTCCTTGAATCCCTGGGTCTAAGGTGGGTTTCTTGTTGACAGCATATAGATGGGTCATATTTCCTTACCCATTCTGCCAATCTGTGTCTCTTGACTGGTATGTTTAATCCATTAAATTCAGTGTTATTATTCTCAAGGAATTACTTATATTAGCCATATTTTCTTTGGGTTTATGTATGTCATGTTGTTTTTATTTATCTTTTTTTCCTTTTAGTTGTTTGTACACTCTCCTCAACTCTCTTTCCTGTTTTCTTTCCTTTCATCCTGTAGAACTCCCTTTAGTATTTCTTGAAGGGCAGGATTCTTATTGGCATAATCTCTTTATTTCTGTTTATCTGTGAATACTTTGAACTCTCCATCATTTTTGAATGCCAGCTTTGCTGGGTAGAGAATTATTGACTGGAAGTGTTTTTTCTTTTAGTACCTTAACTATGTCATACCACTGCCTTCTTGCCTCCATGGTTTAGATAGAAAGCAGCACTGAATCTTATTGAGCTTCCCTTGTACATGATGGTTCTCTTTTCCCTTGCTGCTTTCAGTACTTTCTCTTTGTCTTGAGCATTGGATAGTTTGACAAGTATATGTCTTGGAGTAGGTCTGTTGGGATTTATACTCTTTGGGGTGTGCTGCGCTTCCTGGACATGTAAATTCATCTCTCTCAATAGGGTTGGGAAGTTTTCAGCCATTATTTCCTCCAACACTCCTTCTGTCCCCTTTCCTTTCTCTTCTCCCTCTGGGATGCCTATAATGCGTATGTTTGTGAATTTTGTGTTGTTGTTCAAATCCTCAAGTCCCTGCTGGATTTTTTCTATCTTTTTATCTATCTGTTTGATTTCAGAT
This sequence comes from Cabassous unicinctus, assembly GCA_029593785.1. Lineage (NCBI taxonomy): Eukaryota > Metazoa > Chordata > Mammalia > Cingulata > Chlamyphoridae > Cabassous > Cabassous unicinctus. Next base: position 21,782 of record JAQZBX010002278.1, read on the forward strand.
GTACTGTCTCCCATATTCATTTCCTTGTTGTTGTCTATGTTCCCTTGAAGGAAAATGATTAGGGCCAGAGAAAGCAAAGAAGTAAGCAAAGAAAAAGGATAATAGTAATAATAATAGTTAAAGTTAGAAGAGGAACCATATAAGACCTAGGAAAATGAACATTTAACTCATGTAAGCAGTGTAGAGTGATAGGAATAAAAGAGTGGAGTACCAACAATGAAATGGGAAACTGAATAGAGGAAAATATATAGAATGAATTAAAAGGCCAGAATGATGAGGAGAGAGGGAAAGAGAAAAGAAAAAAAGTTAATGAAAGAAAACAGAATAGACGAGATAGAAATAAAAACTAGAAAAACTGAGGACTAAACAGAGAGGTGGAATGTAGGAACAACAAGAAAGTGGAAGATGGAAAGATGAAGGAAGGAAAAGAGACAGCATTGGTAGACAAAATCAGTATACACAGAAAAGGGGAAATCAAGGAAGAGGAAACACAGCAAACAAAAAACAAGTAAGCAGCACCTAATTTAAAGAAAAGGGGGGGGGGGAGAAAGAGGAAACAAAAAAACAAAAACAAAACCCCCACAGAAAACAAACAAGCACACAAGCAAGCAGTTAAACAAAAACTAAGGAAGAACAGCCTTCCCTCTTAGGCACCTGTGGAGCTTCTCAGGCTGCTGGTCTTCATCAATCAATTACCCTGCAGCCTGCCCTCTGCAGGTTTTAGTGAATAAGCTAAGTTAAATTTTTTAAAAAGTAACTTTTTTTTAGGAAAAATAAGAGACCCAAGAGAAGCTAATTCAAAAATAATGTCTATGTTTTCCCTGTCCTAAAGTATCAGCTGGATGTTTGATATCCCAGTGGATCACTACTCTAAGAAGAGCCAGGAATTGAACTAGGGACCTCATATATTCAAGGTAGAAACTCCTCCACTGAGCTAAACTTTCTTGTTGAGTCAGTTAGCTCTTAGAAAACTATCCAGTCACTTTCCCTTGGGCAGGTTTGACTCTTTGCAGTTGGGTAGATTTCTGCTGATTAGGAGCCTGTCTGTCTCTGCCCCCTTTCTATTCTTATTGCTTTCTCTCCCAGGACGGCAGGATGCAATAGCCTGTGTGAGCAGATCCCTCCTCACCTCTCCTGGTCAAGTTGAGTTCCCTTCTGAAATTCAAATGGGACCCTGGTGACTGAACTCACTGCAGAAAAATGACTCCCATCCCTCTTCCAGACCACCCCCTCCTCCCAGGGGACCCTTAATCGGCTCTTGGAAGCTTATTAAGCGCTTCCTACTGCCTGCCTCCCTTAGGGAAGTTGAAATTTTGATAACTTTCAGCACAAGACTGGTCAGTTGCCTGACTCCACCCTCTCCAACATCAAGTTTCTCTATCCCAGGCAGTTAGGTTAATCAGGTTGCCTCAGCAGATTCACCTCTCCCCTCTTCCTGGTACCACCTTGAGCTGGCTGGTATGCTTCCCAAAGCTCAAAAGGAGTCCAGGCAACCGAACCCACATAAAGGAAACCCCTCTCCACCCTTCACCAGAACCCTCCCACTCTTGGAGAATGCTCCCTCCTGCTGGGTGGCCAGTGGGAGCCGGGTCTCGCAGTGACTTTTTGCCTTGAGGTTGGCACTTAGCTGTTTACCGTTTCCAGCCATACAGGCAAGAAACACACGGTTTTACCTTGAGCAATTTATCTCTTTGACCACCTCCCTCCAGATCGATGCCCTGAAGTCTCCTGCTCTGTGGGTTCCCAAAAAAGCTCATTCAGGCAGGATCTTGCCCCCACTCAGCCATTTTTTGCGAGAGAGATGGTGGGTGCCCACTTAAACAGATGCCATCTTGTTGCCTCTCTACATTATCTTGCTGCTCAAATTTTTCCAGCTTCAGCTCCTTCTTGTTGTTCCCTGTGTCCTTTGGACATGTTCCCATCATTAAAAAAAATTTTTTTTTTAGTAATTCCTTACTTTCTGGAGCAATCTGAAAAAATTCAGATTTTTCTTGTATTTTCCCTGTTCCAGCCTTAGAATCAGCCATTTCTCCAAGGAGTCCTGCTTCCTTTTATTGGAAAATGGTATTTAGAAATCAAGATCTGGGTGCTGGGTGTGTTTGCTACTACTGGGGTCTCTTCTTCTAGGCCCTCTTAGTGGACAGAGCTGGGAAATATGTGTATGTACAGTAACCTATGTATGCACACATCTATAATTATTTCTGTCCGTATATATATTAAAATAAATATGAGTTCGTATTGATTTCTCCCCAGTCCAGTACTACAGGGTTTATGCTAGCCCTTCCCCCTTTGCTATTTGTAACTTCTTTCTCTGAGAGAAATCTGGCACCCATGATCTACAATTTATTTTCTCATTTTTCAGTCCTAACATACATGTAAAGTAATTTAAGAATTGCTCATTTGGACCTCTATAAGAACAAAATTTATCAACTGAATTACAATATTTAGGGATAGGTCTTTTTTTTTTTAGCTATACAGTGTCTTGTCAAAATGACATTTTCCAGAGTTGCTTAGGTCAGCTCTTTTGTTCTCCCATCCACTTCAGTGAGGTTGTATTATATATTTGTAATATAGTTAGATTTAGTTGTCACAATCTGCATTTCATCCTGGCTGACTTTTAAAAATTTGCTTACAGTAAGGTTCACTATTTTTAATATACAATTCTATGGGCTAAACAAATTTATAAAATCACATATCCATCAACTCAGTACCAGATAGAGCAATTCCATCATTCTGAAAATTCCCCTGTGGGGCCTCTTTGTAGTCCATCACTCTTTTCTTCCCCAACCCTGGCAACCACTGATTGATTTTTCCATTCTTATAGTTTTGCTTTTTCAATAATGTCATATAAATGGAGTCATACAATATGTAGCTTTTGGGTCTAGGTTCCTTTACTTAGCAAAATGAATTTTAGATACATCCATCTTATTATGTGAATCAGCAGCACATTCCTTTTTTTCCGGCTTACATCTTATTTTTTAAATATTTTTTGTTAGAGAAATTGTGAGCTTACAAAACAATCTTTCTGTCCATTCTGAAGTATTAGAAATGTAGTTATATAAAGTAAAATAACAGAGTGTTAAGGATGCATTGCAGTAGATGATTCCCACCCCCAGTGGTTCGCCCAATCATCCTTGTCTTCCTCTTCTGCCAGTTTTGGCTGCCCTTTCCCATCAGCCTAGCCTAGCCCCTCACGCCTCTCTGGAAATGGCCTCCTCTTTCCTATTGTGGTCTGGCCAGTCTTCTCTGTGCCCAGATCATGCGAGATCTTTCCTGGGCCCAGTTCTCAGGCCATCCCCAGACAGCCTGCTCCTCAATCTACACGTCAGTTACCCAGACTGGAATCACTCTTACCTTACCTCTCCACTTGGCTAGGAAAATTTTATTCAAGGACATTTTGTCTCCAAAGATTGACTGGATTGACATTCTCCTTAATGGAGCTGGGATGACTTTGAAAAGATACAAATCCGATCATGTTATTCTCCTGATTTAAACCTTTTAATGGTTCCCCATTTCCCACTTGGTAAAGCCCAAATTCCTCAACATTGTGGGCAAGACCCTTTGTGAGAGTCCCCTTGCTTTCCCCTCCAGCCTCATCTTCCACAAAGGCATGCTGTGAGCCAGTCAAATGAACTTTTCCCTGAACATACAAGATTGTACTGAGTGCCCTTCCTAAGAGTTCCCATAGGCTGTGCTTGCCCCACGTATAGCGGCTTTCTGAATTGTGATTTTCCATTTGTCTGTATCCCCCACATACTGTAGGCTCCCTATGGGCAGAAGAGGTATCTTTTTCTCTGATGTATCCTCAGGAGCTGTCACAGCACCTGGAAAATAAATTCTTGTTGAGCTAAAAAACTGAATGAATGAAAAAATGAATGAATGAATGAATGAAGGTACTTTATTTTCACAAGACTATAAACCCCAATATTAATAGGGATTTTTATCACAATTCAGTTCTTTGAATTTTTCAGGCTATCGCCAATTCAGCAGTGCAGGAGGTCATAATCATAGAGAAATGTTAAGTTCCAAAGCATTTTTATAGAACAAGACATTTTCAGTGCTCTCATTATATTACATGACGCAAAAAGAGCAATAATGGCTTGACTGGCCACCCACGTAATGAGGCTGAGTCCTTGTCAAAGTGACCTTGTAGGACTGTGTGGAGCAATATTGCAAACATAATAGCAATTGAAGAAAGATCGAAGGCCCAGGACTCGTAAAGAATAGATGAGGCATAGATTGGAAGCAGGCATGTGTGCCACTCATATTTAAAAGGAGCACATACATGAATTAAATAAATAAAAATGAGACCTGGTAAATTGCCTGTCAGATAGCTGAGACGATTGCAGCAAGAGCCATCTCAGAATCATTATGCTAAACTGCAGTAGACAGGCTGAGAAACAACATGAGTAATGGCTGCTTGTGTTTAATTAGGGTTAGCTTTGGTTGAACTGAAAATAGTTGTTTTAGGTTTCAAGGTCCAAAGGTACATAAGCCCAGGTTTTCCAAAGACACAGAAATCTCTTCTCTTAGATGTATAGTCGGATAGACAAGCCCATGTATCACACTTTGGAAAATATTTGACCATATAATTGCAAAATTCTTGTCTAGCTTAGTGGAACCGAAAGTGTACAGCTTTGAAGCTGCTTAAGGATAGTTTTAAATCCTGCCTGCACTCTTACCAGCTCTGTGGCCTTTAATGAGCAAACTGCATGACAAGTTGCTCTTTATTTTCTTATCTGCAAAATGGGACATAATGGATATATCTTAATGGTCTTCTGAGGTAATGCTCGGAATAAAGTACACAGCACATTTCCTTATTCAGAGCAGATACAGCAGAGTCGAGCAGCTGTACCCATTTCTTACAACTTAGCCATTCCTGACTTTTTCTTTCTATTTCTGACAGCAAAGGTTTTTCCCTGAACATATCTACACAGATAAAAAGAAAGAAAGTCAAATGGGGAAACTGAATGCTACTTAAGCTCAGTGCCTAATTCCTGTTAGAGCCTCATCTATTTTTCTTTCTTCTTTCTGTTTCCTAGTGTATCATATGCACTGAGCATATGGACTAGTGCTTATAATCCTAGCTACCGAGGGCATTTTCACCATACAGCGAGAACTGAAATAGACCCTTAGAAGGTCAGCTTCGTGTGAAAAGAAAAAATGCCATAGTTTCCTGATTTCTGATATTAATGAACTTTAAGCTTAACAGTTTGAGTTCTAGAAGATATAAAACCAGTTGAAGCTACTATTAGAAATGAACATTTCTGTATGAACCAGTTTCTGATCCTTTCGCAATGGCTGCTTTTAGTAGAAAAACAGCAGAGGGCACTGGTGGAGAAGAAGGGGTCATCTCCTGAAGGAGCCTAGCAGTGCTGGAGGTCGGCAGCCTGCCATAGTTGCTGAGGATCCAGGTGGGATCCACCACAACCTGGTGGATCCTTCCATGCATGGCTATGTTTTATCCCTGGTAACCAATTATGGAATTCTAAATTATTTATGTCAGAATGTCTTAGTTGCTGCTAAGAAAAGTGCCATGCAATGGGGTGGCTTAAAAATATGCACGTGGGAGCTGATATAGCTCAGGTGGTTGAACCCCTGCTTCCCATGCACAAGGTCCTGGGTTCGATCTCCGGCACCTCCTAAAAACAAAAACAAATGAAAAAAACCAACTCACGGCAGCTGGTGCAGCTCAGTGGTTGAGCCCGGACTTTCCACATATGAGGTCCCGGGTTCAATCCCTAGCCCCAGTACCTCAAAAACAAACACAACAAAAAATTGTCATCTATTGTCTCACGGTTTTGTGGCTAGAAGAAGTCCAAAATCAAGGTATCAGCAAGGCCTGCTTTCTCCCAGAGCCTGGAGCATTCCAGTCATCCTTGGAGTTGCTCGGCTTATATCTTGGCCTCCCATCACGTGCAAGCTCTCTCTCCTTGTGTCGGCTATCCCGATTTGCGCTGACTTCCGGCTTCTTCCTGTGTGGCCTTCTCCAGCTTCTGGCTTCTGGTTTCTTCTCTCTATAAGACCTCCAGGACTATGGGTTAAGATCCAGCCTCATTCAACTGGGCCACACTTTAACTGACAACAGCATCTTTAAGGGGTCCTAGTTACAGTGGGTTCACAGGACTGTGGATTAAGATGAGGAGTTTGTCCATGTTGGGGTACATAATTCAATCTACCACACAGTACTTCACAGGCAAAAGTGTTAAGCTGTGCATTTCCACCATGGTTACCCTTGGGTTCTCTAATGTTAGTATGATTGGCCATGGACTGGTCTATTTCCATACAGAGCTAGGTATATTCTACCCATGTTTTACCATGTAATCTTGAGAGCACTGCATGTGCTAGGAGTTCAGATCTGAATAAAGTCTCCAGCAACTGGGCTTCGTACTTCATGATGTGTCCCATTTCCTAATTGCATTTTATCAACCACTCACATTGTTTAGATGTCAGAGATGGCTTCTCCATTTTCAAATTTCCAAATCTTCTTTTTGCCTGTTTTGCAGTTAAGTGCAATCATGCAGCACATCACTAATGCCTACTGGTTGTCTTATTGTATATGAATATAAGTGATCATATTTTATATGTACTTTGAATATCTTAACATTTGACATTCAACATTTCCTAGAATATACATTAGAAAATGTATACACTAGAATATGCATCAGCAATATATCACATATACAATATTTAAATCATTCTTGCTGTTTATATACATGGAGGGCAAGATTGTCAACCCTCAAGAAAATGGAATATGCTATATGTGAATTGTCCATTCTATTGTATTTTAATTGACTGTATCTGAGAAAAGGATAAATGTAATAAATGCGAGGAACAATACTTAAAAATGCATAATAGCACCTCAAATCAAGCTACAAAAATGATTGACCATGAACTACTTTCAGTCATTTGTAGTTTCTTACTGTCTGATTGCTATTGCATTTACAGGAAGTCATTTTTCACATAAAACTTAGATACTTAAATAAGTTTAATTCTGCAGAGAATTTCCTATATTATAATCACAGAAGAATGAGAAGTTTATAATCATCCAGCCTATGGGTAGTTTGCAATTCTCTCCTTCCCACCCCGCCGCCCCAGCAATGCACCCTCAACACCCTCCCCACTTCCTACACACCCACACCCACCCAGTTTAGGAAGACCGGAATCCCTGATGCCTTTTCAGGAGATTTTGGGCAACATAGCTACCTTTGAATTTCTGCAAGACACACTCTGTTCTGAGGGACTTTTCAAATTAGTGGGGGGAGGAGACAATCCCACTTTTCTGACCTTCAGCTTTCTTATCAGTTGGCATGATCTAAACGGTATTCCCAGGACAAGTTGTGAGACCTCCACATTCTAGGATGGTGCCCAGCTGTCCCAGTTTGTCCAGGACTGTGCCACTTTTAGTGCTGAAAGTCCCTCATTTCAGGAAATTGCTCAGTTTCAGGCAAACCTAGACAGTTGGTCACCATCTGTGCTACGATTTGGACGAGAAGAAACTGAGATTCAGGAAAGTTGTTTTCTGGAGTTACCACTTATCCTTTGCTAACCAACATCTATCCTGGCATAAACTCTTTCCAATATGTTTTGTTTTTGCTGATCAAATGTGATCATTCCCTCTTTCGAAGCCCGCACATACATTATGTATTTGTCTGTATGAAATTATCACTTACTGTCTTATGCGATTATTGATTTTGTGTTTAATTCTCTTGTACATAATATGTTCAGTAAGGAAATGGATTTTCTTAGTCATCTTTCTCTCTCTCCCTACTTGAGGCCTAACAAAATGTCTTTCTAAATTGAAATGAGCATGACTAACCATATACGCAGTCGTTCCAACCCT